>PVIW01007065.1:0-77635 GCA_004026585.1 Noctilio leporinus | reverse complement strand
GCATTAAGATACCACCTCACACCTGTCAGAATGGCAATCATCAGCAAATCAACAAACAACAAGTGTTGGCGAGGATGCGGGGCAAAGGGAACCCTCATACACTGTTGGTGGGAATGCAGGCTGGTGCAACCACTGTGGAAAACAGTATGGGGTTTCCTTAAAAAACTAAAAATGGAACTGCCTTTTGATCCAGCAATTCTACTACTTGGACTATACCCAAAGAATCCTGAAACACCAATTCATAAGAACCTATGCACACCTATGTTCATAGCGGCACTATTTACAATAGCCAAGTGCTAGAAACAGCCTAAGTGCCCATCAATGGATGATTGGATCAAAAAACTTTGGTGCATTTACACAATGGAATTCTATGTAGCAGAAAGAAAGAAGGAACTTGTATGTACCCTTTGCAACAACATGGATGGAACTGGAGAGTATTATGCTTAGTGGAATAAGCCAGTCAGTGAAGGACAAATATCATATGATCTCACCCATTATGGGACAATAATGAGCAAAACTAACAACAAGCAAAACAGAACCAAGTGTATGAATACAAGGAATAGGCCTTCAGTGGTCAGGGGGAACAGGGTTAGGGGGAGGGGGGAGGCAGAGGCAAAGAAGGGGAGCAGCTTAGACAAGAACCTAGTATAAAGGAACCATGGACATGGACAACAGGTGGGATTGACTTTGGGGGGAATGGGTGGGTGGGGAGGGGGACAGAGGGGAGCAAAAAGGGGATGGATGTAATGCAACAACAATAAAATTAAAAACAACAACAACAACAACAAAAAACTAACTTTAGAGAACCAAGATGGCAGATGAGTAAGTGGAGCTACACCAATCTCCTCCCAGGACCAAACTGGAATTACAACTTAATTAGGGAGAAATCATCCAGAATAACCAACAGAACACCAGCTGGAAAGAAGCCTTATAACCATGGACAGAACAGAAAAGGCCCCTTCATCACAATGTGACTGCAGAGATGTGAGAGGGCTGGCTGGGCTCCTACCAAAAAAAAAAAAAAAAAATTAACTCTCTTTAATCAGAGAGGACTAATTGAATAATATAAGATATGGATTTAGACATTTATGCCAGTGAGCATTTATAAATAGCATGATTTTATCTAATTAGGCAACTTTTAAAGTAGTTTTTAAATGAAGAAAATTTTCATGAAAATTAATTTTCATACTAGCTGCTAGAAGACTTAGTCTAATTACATATATATTTATTACATAATATCATCAACATGTAACTCTTGTGATTGAATTTTGTGTAACTTTGTTTCCTGTAAAATTTTCTATAAACAGCATGTAGTTTTGAAACTACAAAATAGCTCATGTCATTTTCCAAAGGAAAAAAAAACTTATATATAGTATATATATAAATTTCATTTGAAATAAAAAATAAAATTTACATACATTATATCTTTTTTAAAAATTAATTAAATAACCTATGCAGCAATTCCTAAATGTTAGTTCATGGGCATGTTTAAAGCTGTTTGTATAGGAATCAAATAGAGATATTTTATTTTAAAAATTAAAAAAAAAAAACAATTAAAAAAGGCAAAGTAATATATTAGAAAATTTGGTTCAGTAGATCTGGTATGGGTATCAAGAATCTCTATTATTTAGGCTTTTCCAAATTAATATAAGGAGCCATTTTAGAGACCAGTCTCACAAAATAAAAATGATCAGGTTTTGTCTGAATTCTATCCCCTGAATCAATCTCTCTATACCAGCAGTTTTCAAACTTTTCCCTCTAATGGCACATGTACACTAATTAATAAAATTTTGCAGCATACCAAAAAATATATTGTTTTGCCAATCTGAGAAAAAAATAGGTATACTTTTGACTTATTCACACCGGACAGCTGTTGTCATTTTTTAATTTAACAATCGAGAGGAAAAGAGGTCAGTGCCCTGACAAAATAGTCAGGTACTGCATGTTTAAAAAATTCTTGTGGCACACAGATTGAAATTTGCTCTTCTATACCAATAAACCTCCAATGAAACTGGTTTCTAAGAGCGATTTTGTTCAGCATGATAGGACTAATTTATATATCATTAACTTTACTTAGTTCGCTGTAACTTTGCATACTTATAAGCTGAGTTTTGTTTTTAATGCTTGTATTCCTGCTTCAGAAGTATCATCTGTTCCCTTCTCACCTGAAGGACACTGGGCAGCCAATTTCAGATGAACACTGCTTAAGTTTGCCACTGATTGCTAATGAACTCATGCTGGAAAAATGCCCAGCTGATTAATTCTAATATTAATTCCCAGCTCATGTATGTGTGTGTGCTATGGTGTGGCAGCCTAAGGAAACCCCTTTACTTAGGTTTGCATATCCCCTATGCTTAGTTTATACCCATATCATGAATATAATATCCTCTCTCACTATAAGTTTTTCCCCATGATCTGTACCCAGGGTTCTCAGTCCCCCAGGGACCACCCCTTCCAGCCATTAGCCTCAGTTCCTACTTCTGGCCCTGCCTGATCTGCTCCAGCACATTTAAAATTCTGGGGTATAGTTGACTAATACTGTCATATAACAACTGAAAAATCTTATCCATGTATAATAAAATGTATTTTAGTTTGATTGCTAAATTTGAGAGCACACCTTATTAATAAAGCCACTCTCAATAATAGTACAACATATGATACTAGAAAGGAAGTAGAGGCATGAAAATAGCAGTGCAGATTGCTATTTCATATTGTGTCATTGGAAGTAGGACAAATGATACTCCCTTAGTGGTACTAATGTGACCCTCCAGGAGGAAGCAATTTTTCCACTGAAAACTTTTGAGGATCATCAATAGTGCAACCTTAAAGGGAACATTTTCAAAGCACTTGAATACTTTTGGAAAGAATAATTCATGGTATCACCAAATATGAATAAATTGATATACAGTATATATTTCCCTCCAAGCGGTTTCATGTGGGGAAAGAATGTGAAATTCCAAGAATAATGCTTTTGAGTTTACAAAAATATAATAATCTTCAGTCAATGTAGGGATATATGTATACATCCTTACTATCAATTTAATCAAAGTCTCCTCAGAATTAAAATTCAACAAAACAGTGAATGTATACAGAACAGCTAACATGTTTAAAAACAATTCACACGGTGTAATTATTTTTTTATTATAGGTAGAAAGAAATTAAACTTTTGTAATTAGAAAGTTACACTGTAATTTCAGTCTAAGCAACTGTTTAAAATAACACTGGCACTGTCATTAAAGTAAAAATAGATATTGAATTTAAATGAAAATAAATGATTTCTTAGAAAACACAACTAAGTGCCTAACACCATTTTCTCCATTAAGTCTTACAAGGAAAGCTCTACCTGATTGGAATTACATTTTTCATTTTATTAGTTACCAAATTTTTTAAAAAGTATATATATATTTTGTTTTATAGCCCTAATATGCATAAAACATTATTAGTTAAAGATTCATTACCTAAAAACGTGATTTCAATATTGAGTGTTTGAGAAAACTTGATCTGTCTTTTACATTACAAAAAAAAAAGAAAAGCCCTGCCTGGTGGCTCAGTGGATAGGCATCGGCCTGTGAACCCAAGAGTCACTGGTTCATTTCCCACCAGGGCACATAACCAGGTTGTATACCAGGTCTCCATCTAGGTCTGTAGCTGGAGGCAAGTGAAAGGCAACCATACATTGATCTCCATCTTTCTTCCTCCCTCCCTGCCCTTCTCTTTAAAAATAAGGAATAAAATCTTAAAACATAAATTTAAATTAAAAAAAAAATTTTAATCTTAAAAAAAAAATCTGAGTAAATGGAAGGCTTTGTGATGCATATTTAGTTCAATTATAATGTTACAGGAAAATGGTTGCAATTTTTTCATTAATGGTTTATCACTTTAATTTAGCAGTGTTAAAAGAAAGGAAAAATAAATATTTAAAAATATATATAAAATGACATTATAGAATAATGTTATATGACTGATAATGAAAAAATGCATATAAATAGTCCATGGAGGAAATAGTGGGTAACTAGTTATTAAAATTTTAAGTTTAAAAATATAATTATGATTTATTTTAAGACCTTTATGGTACTTTCTCTATATATTAATAGAAAAGATGATATTGCTATTTTCAAGAACCTTTGCATTAAATTTGGTGAAAAAAAGCAATCAATGAACTATCAAGCATTTATATTCAATCTGTATGCTACTGCCATTTATCCTATATCAATTTGTGTCTATCAATAACTTCAACTAAATTTTTTAAAAATTTCAAATATAAATGTATAGAGAAAAATGTGATTTTTTAGATTTTTCTAAAAGTAGGAGTGAGATCATTTGTTTGGCTAATTTCATTTCACTTTTGTTTCCTATAGATTATCCAAGAGTAACAGGGTGTGATGGTAAGGCCAAAAGGCACTAAGAATACTTTCAGTGACAAATAGCCTGAAGGGTCTTAATTCAGAAGTGAGCAGGCATGGGATTAAATCCATAATTAAATTCTTAGGTATTTTATTCTTTTTAAAGCAATTGTGAAAAGGATTATTTTCTTAATTTTCCTTTCTGTTAGTTCATTATAGGCATACAAAAATGCAACTGATTTCTGGATATTAATTTTGTATCCTGCTACTTCACTGAACTCATTTATCAGTTCTAGTCATTTTTTTCTGGACTCTTTGCAGGGGTTCTCTATGTACAGTATCATGTCATCTGCAAATAAAGACAGTTGTACTTCTTCCTTTTCAATTTGATGCCTTTTATTTTTTCTTCTTATCTAATTACTATGGCTAGGACTTCCAGTACTATGTTGAATACATGAGGTAAAAGCAGATATCCCTTATTCCTGATCTTTAGGGTAATGTTAGTAGTTTTTGCCCATTGAGCATGATGTTGGGAGTGGGTTTGTCATATATAGCCTTTATTTATGCTTAAATATGTTCCCTCTATTCCCATGTTGCTGATGTTTTTATTATAAATGAGTGCTGGATTTTATCAACTTCTTTTTCTGTATCTATTGATATGATCATGTGGTTTTTATCCTTCAGTCTGTTATGTGGTGAATCACATTTATTGATTTGCAAATGTACCAACCTTGTATTCCCAGAATAAGTCCCACTTAATTATGGCATATGATCTTTTTGAAGTATGCCATTTTGCTATTTTCATTATAAAAATATATTTTTATATTTGTTTTGCTAATATTTTGTTAAGGATTTGGCAACCACTGTGGAAAACAATACAAAACCTCAAAAATTAAAAATGGATCTACTTTTCGACTCAACGATCCCATTTCTGGGAATATATCCAAAGGAACCCAAAACACTAATTCAAGAGAACTTAAGCATTACTGTGTTCATTGCAGCATTATTTACAATCATGAAGATGTGGATGGAGCCCAAGTGTCCATTAGTAGATGAGCAGATAAAACAACTGTGGAGCTTCTGGCCAAGATGGAGGCATAGGTAGACAAGCTGCACCTACCTCACAACTAACTAATTTACATCTACCTCAAAATAAATAAAAACAATGCAGAAGTTTCAGAAAATAGAACTACATGAAAGTGCAACAAAAAGAGAAATAAAGAAATACTCAGCCAGAGAGGTAGGAGGGGTGGAGCCAGGACAGGCAACAGCAACAGCAGCAGCAGCAGCAATGCAGGAACTGAGGCTGAAGTAAAAAGTGCAGTCATGCATTTAAACCTGGGAAGGAAGCAATCCTGGCCCCAGACCAGACAGCTCAGCCTATGCTTCCAGTGCTGGGAAAAATAGAGCCAGCAGCAGCTACTGCAAATGGACTGAGGCTACTGGGAAAAGCATAATTATACATTTGAAATGGGGAAGCAGTCCTGGCTCCAGACCAGACCAAGCAGCTCACAGTTCTGGTACGGGAGAAAATAGAGCCCCATTGTTTGTGGCTGTGAAAAATCAGTGGAGGTTGGAATGAAGGAAGAAATTGCTGGTCTCAACAGGCAAGCCTCTAAGACCCCTTCCTCATGAATAGCACCACAACATGGTGAAACAGGTCACCCCACATTGACGAATACCTAAGGCTCTATTCCTTACAGTGTAATAGGTATGATAGCTATACTCAACACAGAGGCAAACACAGAAGGCTATCAAGGGGTGGAGACAGAGAAATATGGCCCAAAAGAGGGAGCAGATCAAAACGACAGTGGGAGAACTAAGTGATGAGGAAATCACCAACCTAACTGACACAGAGCTCAAAACACTGGTGATTAGGATGCTTACAGACTTGACAGATATGCTAGAGTATGGCAAATGCAGAAGGGAAGAAGTGAAGGCTATACTAAGTGAAATGAAGGAAAAATCACACGAAATGAATGGTGAAAGTAAGGAAATTGGGATTCAAATCAATGATTTTGAACATAAGGAAGAAATAAACAGTCCACCAGTACAGAATGCAGAAATAAGAATTCAAAAAAAACAAGGAGAGAATAAAAGGATTCTAGAACATTTCCAAAAATGCCAATACCCAAGTAATAGGGATGCCAAAAGAAAGGAAGAGCAAAAATTTGAAATCTTATTTGTAAAAATAACTAAAGAGCACTTACCTAATTTGATGAAGGAAATAGATATATAAGTCCAGGAAGTACAGAATCCCAAATAAATGGGACCCAAAGAGGATCACACCAAGACATATAATTAAAATGCCAAAAATGAAAGATAATGAGATAATTTTTTAAAAAGTAAGAAAAACAAGTTACCTACAAAGGAATTCCTGTAAGACCATCAGCTGATTTCTCAAAAGAAACTTTGCAGGCAAGAAGGGACAGGCAAGAGTATTCAAAGTGATGAAAAGCAAGGGCCTACAATCAAGATTACTCTATCCAACTAAGCTATCATTTAGAATGGAAGGAAAGATAAAGTACTTTTCAGACAAGGCAAAGCTGAGGGAGTTCCTCATCACCAAGCCATTATCATATGAAATGTTAAAGGGACTTATTTAGGAAAAAGATCAAAACTATGAACAATAAAATGGCCACAAACTCATAACTATCAACAATAAAATCTTGAAAAATAAAAGCAAAAACAAACTAAGCAGACAACCAGAGAGCGAACCAGGTCATAAGTATGGAGAACATTTGAAGGGGTGTAAGCTGGGAGGGGGACAGGGCAAAAGGGGAGAAATGGCTCAGGGATTAAGAAGCATAGTGGGTGGGTACAGAATTGACAGGGAGATGTTAAGAATAGTAGAGGCAAAGGTAAAGCCAAAGAACTCGCATGCATGACCCATGGACATGAAGGGGGATGGAATTACTGGAGGGAGTGGGGTGCTGGGTGGAGGGGAGCAAAGCAAAAAGAAGTTGGACAACTGTAACAGCATAATCAATCAAAAAAAATAATAAAAACTCAGACACCCATGTAATTCATCCTTACACATGATAATTAAAACAGCAAGAATGTAAAAACAAACAAACAAGCAACTGAAGGACATTTACACAAAGCAATACTACCTAATTGTAAAAAAGAGCCCTGGCTGGTAGCACAGTGGATAAGGCGCCAGCCTGCGAACCCAAAGTTCACAGGTTCGATTCCCCAGACAGGGCACATAACAAGGTTGCAAGCCAGGTCTCCAGTCAGGTCTGTGGCTGGAGGCAGGTGAAAAGCAACCATACATTGATGTCTCTCTCCCTCTCTGCCTCTCTCCCTCTCTCCCTTCCCTTCTTTCTGAAAATAATGAAATAAAATCTTTAAAAAAAAAGAAAATTTTACCTTTTGCAACAGCATGGATCCAGAGAGAAAAAATAGTAAGAAGTCAGAAAAGAAGATCTATGACAGCAAGACAGTGAGAGTTACCCTGGTTATTTTGGAAAATGTTGCCATTCTGTTCTAAATATAAAAACTAGAAAGAAAGAATGTAGTCGTGAAGGACTTTTAACAGAGGAAAATGGATATGTTATTTTTGGAATGGTTCCCTTCCTCACTCCTCAACTTATTTCCCTTCTCCCCTCCAATGTCCGCTTTCCCTTCTTCCCTTGCCAAGTAGGAGAATGGTAGGATTAATATTTTCTTTCAGAAAGATTGAAAGATTGGTAGTTTTCAGCATAGAAATAAGATTTGACAGAGTTGACATGGGTATAAGTTACTTTAAAAGAAAATAAGCTTTGTTGTAAGGAAATGTATATATACATACATATCTATGTAATATATGATATATTATTCAGAAAAGTATAAGAAT
Source organism: Noctilio leporinus (assembly GCA_004026585.1). Lineage (NCBI taxonomy): Eukaryota > Metazoa > Chordata > Mammalia > Chiroptera > Noctilionidae > Noctilio > Noctilio leporinus. The sequence continues at coordinate 69,454 of PVIW01007065.1, read as the reverse complement.
GTATTGACAATGTGTATGATAATATAAAAAAAGCAGTATCATTGAATACTTGAAGAGTTATTGTAATACTTTGTGAAGCTATGAGATTGGGATATTAAGTATTGAATTGTATGCAATGGGACTGCAGATTATTTTTGCTAAAATCCCTCCCCTTTTTATTTTTATAATTGTTTTTAAAAAAGTATTTTATTCATTCTTTTTAGAGAGAAGGGCAGGGAGGGAGGAGGAAGAAAAGGAGAGAAGCACCAACGTATGGTTGCCTTTTACCTGCCTCCAGCTACAGACCTGGCTGGAGACCTGGCTTGCAACCTGGTTATGTGCCCTGACTGAGAGTTGAACCAGTTACCTTTGGGTTCACAGACTGGCACCTATCCACTGAGCTACCAGCCAGGGCTTCCCTCCCCTGTTTTAAAATTAAATTTGAAATAAGTGTGTAGGTCCAATTGAGGTAGATGGGAAACATTAAAAAAGGAGATCAATAAGGAAACCATTGAAATAGTTCAAATAAATAAATACAGGCATTAAATAAGGGTGGAACATATAAAGTAGATTCAGAATAATTCCTGAGATATATTAAACATCATTTATAAATCAACTTGGTATACCGGTAGAACAAAAAGAGGATGGAGACAGTGGTAAAGAAAAGAGATCGATAAAGAAGATTTTGGAAATAAAAAGGTTAAATATTCTACTAGGAATAAGGGAAGCTATCTGTGATCTGGAGCTGTAACATTTTTTTCTAATTATAAAGACAGAAACTTTAATAGTACCACATATTCGAAGATTTGGAAATATTGACCTAACGTGAAAAATAGGGAGCAAGCTTACCAAACAAAGATTTCAAGTAGGTAGATTGGCTGAAAATATAATAGAGAAAATTGATGATGTCTTTTTTATTTTAAAATAGGTATTAGTAAACTAATCTCTGAAGAGAATTCTTACATTTTTAAAGAATGAGTTTATATTTATTGAGCCATAAATGGAAAAGTTTAAACATTATGGAGGCTTTCTAGAAACAAGCTTTTCTTCTCTAAATTTAAACACTCATATTGATGTCTTAAGGGCATGCTACCCCAAAATATGGTACCTGGGCATGTTGAATATTTTTAACTGAAGGAGTTCTAGAAAAGCAGGATAAAAAATTTCACTCTGACCTTCCCCTTGATTGTCTCCCCTGGGATATGTCACAAAACTTTCCTGAGAGAAGAGCCTTCCTTATAACTGAAGGAAAGAAGCATTCTTATCTCAGAAAATAAAAAAGAAATGTCAGGAAGTTATTACTAGTTTAGGACATTTACCTCATGCTCTTAAACATATAATCCTCCATCACTGTTCACCTAGCAGTTTTATGAGTCCATTATCAAACCTAGCATAATATAACTAATCAGGTATAATTGTTGCTTCACGCCTTCATTTCCTTATGAAATCTCCTGTGTCATGTAAGAGTTTAATTAAATAAATCTATATGATCTTTTTCCTGTTAATCTGTCTTTGTGAGTTTAATTTTCAGACCCAGCCAGGCCCCTAAGAGAGGCAAGGAAAAATATTTCCCCACCTAAATTAATTTTCTAAACAGTATGAAATATCAGAGTTATGTCATGACCCACTTGAGAACCTTTCCAGTCATTCAAAAAATATATTGAAACATTAGGAACAGTGTATTTTACAGTTGGAATTATTATAAAAAGCAGTCAGAGCATTACACTGCTGAAAGAATGTAGACAATTAAATTCATTTTTGCTTAAGAAATTTCTGGTGATTGAAACAAACTTACTTTTCTTTCTTTCTAATTTATGTTATTGGCTTTGACTAGTAATTTGAGGTGAACTAAGTGTTACCATCATTAAGTGAGAATGGTGGGGAAAAATTACAATCAAGCATTTTACAAGTGCCTCTAAGGGGTATGCAGTCCACATGTGGATAGTAAGTAACCAGTACGCCGAGGGGAGGAAAAGGTATGGGCTAAGAAGTGTTGATTTGGCCTCGTAGAGTTACATGTGATGCTTCATTTCTGTTAAAAACATAAAGCCTGCAGGTGAAGCCTTTTCTCTTTGGGAAAAGACTGCCAAGAATCTTTGGGCAGTGATTTATCAGGAGTCAGATGAGAGGAGAACAACCCTGCTTGCATCACACGAGATAAATGAGGGTGCCCTGTATGCTCAAATTGCTCAGCACCTCTGTACAAGCCAAGTCTGTTTGATGAATTATCAAGGAAAAGCTGGCACTGCAAAGCACTCAGAGAATGACACCAAGTCATGTAAAAGACTGCACTAACTATGTAACTTTGGACAAGTTATTCAACCACCCCAAATCTTATTTTCTTGTGTGCATATGGTAACAGAAATGCACAATCTCATATAAATGGTTGCCATCCACATTAAATGAGGTAACACAGATGGTCTCCAACTTAGAATGGCTCGACTTTATGATGGTGGGAAATTTATATGCATTCAGTACTTTGAATTATGAATTTATTTTTTCCTGGACTAGCAAAACGCTGTAGGATACTCCTTGACATCAGGCAGCAGCAATGAGCTGAAGTGTCCAGTCAACCAAGTAATCATGAGGTTAAATAACCAATACTCTCCAGTGTACTGTGTCTCCCACATTTCTAGATATTATGCTTTTGTTTCCCCATTTCAGCGTGTCTACAAAATGCCCATCTGTTTGTGCTTTGTCTGGTGAAAAAAGTAACTACTGTTAAGATAAAACTCAAGATAATTGCCAAACTGTAGGTTAATGTTTTTCTGAATATGTTTAAGTTAGTTTAGGCAAAGCTATGATGTTTTGTAGATTGGCTGTATTAAATTCATTTTTGACATGATAATTTTAGCTTATGCTGAGTTTATCAAGACCTAATCCTATCATAAGTCAAGGAGCATCTACATAAATGAAATATTTAGCAAAGTGAAAGAGAGTAAACTGCTATTTTGCCATATAAATATTTAGCTAGTTTTTAAAAATAACACAGCTTTTAACTTTTTATTTAAAATAATTATGTCTTGACATTGTTTCCTGCCAAGATGATAACTTATTTTTACATAGAGTCACAAAACGACAGTAACAAAATGTAAGAGAAGATAATAGGAAATGAAATAAGCTTTTCATTTTAAAATTTTATTTAATTTTATTACATGAATTTGTAAACAGCTTTACTGAGGTATAATTTATATACAAAAACAATGACATATTTAATGTTTACAATGTGATGAGCTTGAAGATATGCATATGTCTAGATATGATCACCACAACCAAAGTAATAAACTTATGCAACATATCTATAAATTTCATTCTGCCCTGCTCTTTCAAATATTACATTTTTAACTTTTAGTTGTAAATATATTTAAATTTAATCTATCCTCTTAGTTAATATTTATGTGCTGAATTCTTAACTCTAGTCATACAATTATGTTGTACAGCAGTTCTCTAGAATTTGTTCATTTTGTGAAACTGTAACTTTATATGTTAAAAAACAATTTCTCATTTCCTCCTCCCCCCAGCTATTTTACTCTCTGATTTGATGAGTTTGGCTATTTAGAGGCCTCAAGTGAAATTATGCAGCATTTGTCCTACTGTTATAAGCTTATTTCACTTATCATAGTGTCCTCTAAATTTGTCCATGTTGCTGCACATGTCAGTGTGTCCTTCTTTTAAAAGACTGAATCATATTTCATTGTAAGTATACACCACACTTTTTTCTCCAGCTTGATTGATATATAATTGAAATATGACATTGTGTAAGTTTAAGATGTACTTGTGATGATTTGCTATCTCTGTTTTCTTCCAGGGTAATTTTTTTATGTTCATTCCTCATCATTTTGTGTTGTTTATGTTCCTCAAGTGATTGGTTAATAAGTTAGATGAATAAAAAAAAGTACAAAAATGCAAATAGGAACTTAGTTAATTTGTGCCTCTTATCAACCAGCTAGTTTTGCTTTAGGTTAATTAACTCTAAAATACTAAGATTTGAATTATTTCTCTGGGACCATTTAAATTATGCAATAAAATTTCTTATCTGCTACCTAGAGGTATAAATTGACTGCTTGTACTCTGGAATAGGGATGGGACAAGTTTTCAACATTGAAAAGTTTAATTGCTCTCTGAGCTGCTGCACTATTACCCTTTAGAAATGACATTTGTCATCTGGATCTCTCAAGCATTCCATGGTGAAATCTACTTCATTATTGTCAATATTTCTCTTAATGCACAAACTTTGGAGCACCTTTCCTCTCTTCTATGTAACACTATCTCAACAGCTATTTTTATTTTATTTTTAAAAATTTTCTATGTTTATCCAGTCCAACTTTTACTTTGAGATAATTGATAAATAGATGGAGATAATACTTCATCTTTATTCAGAATGTTTTCAATATTTCAAATACCCCAGATCCTTTTTGCTGATATATCACCTAGAACAAGGGAAATAAAGGGAAAAATTAACATATGAGACTACATCAGATTTAAAAAGCTTCTGCACAGCTAAAAAAAAATCATCATCAAAATGAAAAAGAAACTAACTGCATAGGAAAACATTTTTGCCAATGATACATTGGACAATGGTTTTATCTCCAAAATATATAAAGATCTTACATGACATAGTACCAGGAAGACAAACAATCCAATTAAAAAATGGACAAGGGACCAGAATAGACACTTCTCCAAGGAAGACATACAGATGACCCATAGACATATGAAAAATAATCCAATCGCTAGCCATCAGAGATGCAAATAAAAATGGCAATGAGTTACCTGCCATCTCATACCTGCTAAAATGGTTATCATTAATAAATCAACAAACAAAAGTGCTGGTGAGGATGTGGAGAAAAGGGAACCCTAGAGTACTTTGGTGAGAATGGAGACTGATGCATATGGTATTTCCTCAGAAAGCTAAAAATAGAACTACCTTTTGGGTATATACCATTTCTGGGAATATACCTGAAGAATGCCAAAGCATCAGTTCAAAAGAATTTATGCAACTCATGTTCATATCAGTGCTATTTATAATAGCCAAGATTTGGAAACAGCTTAAGTGTCCATCAATAGATGAGTGAGTAAAAACACTGTGATACCACTACACAATAGAATACTAGACAGCAGAAAGAAAGAAGGAACTCCTACTTTTTGCAACAGCATGGATGGAACTGGATACTATCTTGATAAATGAAATAAACCAGTTTGTGAAAGACAAATACTATACGATCTCACTTACAAGAGAAATCTAATGAACAAAATATACTAATAAACAAAATAGAACCAGAGGCATGGAATCATGGAACAGGCTTACAGTTGTAAGAGGGGAGGGGGAGATGGGAACTGATGGAAAGAAGGTGAAGGCATTAATCAAACAATATACTTGAAGAACCCATGGACACGGACAACAATGTGGGAATTGACTATGGAAGTACATGGTGGACTGGGTGAAGTGGGGCAAAGAGGTAAAAACTGGGAAAACATAAACAATATTTTTTAAAAATACAGCAACAACAACAAAAAGCAAATACCCCAGATACAATTATTATTGAAGCCATAGTATATAGTTCAGGATGGAAAGGTACGATGATTCTTTTTTTTTTTTTTTTTTAATTTTATTGTTATTGTATTACATTCATCCCCTTTTTGCTCCCATCTGTCCCCCTCCCCACCCACCCATTCCCCCCAAAGTCAATCCCACCTGTTGTCCATGTCTATGGTCCCTTTATACTAGGTTCTTGTCTAAATTGCTCCCCTTCCTTGCCTCTGCCTTCCCCTTCCCCCCAACCCCCTTCCCCTTGAATGCTGAAGGCCTATTCACTGTATCATATATTTGGTTCTGTTTTGTTTGTTGTTAGTTTTGTTCATTATTGTCCTGTAATGGGTGAGATCATATGGTACTTGTCCTTCACTGACTGGCTTATTTCACTAAGCATAATACTCTCCAGTTCCATCCATGTTGTTGCAAGGGGTAGGAGTTCCTTCTTTCTTTCTGCTGTATAGTATTCCATTGTGTATATGTACCAAAGTTTTTTGATCCAATCATCCACTGATGGGCACTTAAGCTGTGTCCAGCACTTGGTTATTGTAAATAGTGCTATGAACCTAGGTGTACATAGGTTCTTATGAATTGATGTTTCAGGATTCTTTGGATATAGTCCAAGTAGTGGAATTGCTGGATCAAAAGGCAGTTCCATTTTTAGTTTTTTATGGAAACCCCATATTGTTTTCCACAGTGGCTGCACCAGCCTCCATTCCCACCAACAGTGCACGAGGGTTCCCTTTGCCCCACATCCTCACCAACACTTGTTGTTTGTTGATTTGTTGATGATTGCCATTCTAACAGGTGTAAGGTGGTATCTTATTGTGGTTTTAATTTGCATCTCTCTGATGACTAGTGATGTTGAGCATTCTTTCATATGCTTCTGGGCCCTTTGTATATCTTCCTCAGTGAGTTGTCTGTTCAGGTCCTTTGTCCATTTTTTAGTTGGGCTGCCTGTCTCCTTGAGATACGATGATTCTATTTGTGGAAAGCAGAAAACTAAAACTCTCTTAAGCAAATCCTAGTGACTGTGTCTTTTAACCCAAGTACCATAATGTACATGAAGAATTAAAAACTTAAGTAGACTGAAGGGATTCAACACAGGAATCATAAACTATCAGAAGGAAGTGCATTCAGAAAATGAGCTCATTCAAGAGTAGTGAATGGCAAGTACAAAGACTTTGAGGTAAGACTTTGAGGTAAGGCTGTGTCTGTTAAAAGAGAAGTAATAAAGATTGAGTGCCTGAAGTAGAGTGGGACAGAGAGTGGTGAAGAAGATTTTGTTAAGACTTCAGAGTCTAAAGAGATTTAGACTGTTAATCTTCGAGAATCAAAAGTGTACTAAAGAGGTTTAAGTAGATGAATAATGAGATTTACTTGCATGTAGAGAGGATCGGTCTGGTTGATGTGTTAAGAATAGAATTTAGAAAGGCATGACAAAATGAGGACAATCCATTTTACGAGTAAGAAAAATGACTTTCTTGGCCCCAATTACAAAAATAAAGGAAACCTTCTCTCATTCATATGGGCTACATTTTATCATTTTATTCTATCATTCATGCTCAGAAAGACTTGCTTCATATTCATACAAAAATTCCTTTTAATTTGTGCTTCCTCTGTTAACATAAACTAATTACCTAATTATGCAATGACAATTATGATAATTGGAATGTATTTTTATTCTAGGTATGTAAAAATGTTCCAGAGCCCTGGTTGGTGGTTCAGTGAAACAGCACCAGCCTGCAAACCCAAAGGTCGTTGGTTCGATTCCCAGCCAGGGCACATAACCAGGTTGCAAGCCAGGTCTCCAACCAGCTCTGTAGCTGGAAACAGGTGAAAGGCAACCATACATTGATGTTTCTCTCCCTCTCTGCCTCCTTCCCTTCCCCTCCCTCTGAAAGTGATGAATAAAATCTTAAATATATATATATATATATATTCCATATCCTTTTTTACACATCAAATATTAATAGAAGATAATATAGAAGATAATTTATTATAATTGTTTCTGTTCACTAGTTTAATTATCCTTAAAATTCTTCATAGTACAATATTTATTCTTTCTGAGATTATCAGAAAAACATAAATATACTTGCTTTATAGTGAAAATTTTTAATCTTATAATCCCAGGCACTAAAATTTAAGCTTTTTAAAAATAATTGCAACATATTGGAAATAAATACAAAATGTAAATAATTTTATGTAGGATTTAAATGCTAAAAAAATAATTTTATATGTTTGAAAATGCTTCAAGAGTCAATAGCTAATAATATATACACTATTTTTTGGCAAAATTAAAAGATCTGAGTTGTATTTCCATAGTTTTTGAGAGAAACCAAACCATCTAATAATCTTGAGAAATGGGCAAAGGTTGAATTTGCTGCTAATCCTGACTCCAAATCAGTTGCAAAATACTAGAAAGGGAAAAAAAGAAGCAGGCAATAAATATAGCCTATTATGTTCTTATAATACTCTTTCAAAGAGCATAGCCACTTTTGAGGACCCTATTATTATCAAATTGCACTTTTAGAGGCAAATAATTATGATTCTTCTAGTTAAAATTACCGTACTTGGAAGAAGCCTGCTTTTTTCTCCCTCCCTCCTTCTCTTATTCTTCCTTCCCTCTCCCCTATTCCTGAAATGAAAACAACAACAACAACAACAACAACAAAAAACCCCAAACCCCCAAAAAGATGGCTTTACAAAAATCATATTCTTTACAGAAAATTTCAATTAAAACCTAATCACAGTAAAGAGAGATAAGCTTGTTTTAAACTCATTTTATAATTAAATCCTTGCATATGTGAACTATCTAGCAGTGAACTTGACTCTCCCTGGAAAGAAGAGAAAATAGTTTTTCCTAAAACATCTAAGAAATCCTATAACATCTTTTCATAAGCTTATGGAGAAAAATTTATTTTCACATACTCCTAACTTCCATAAACACATTCTTCCACAGTAAGACGCTAAGCTGTCAAACCTCTGGCTAGCAGATTCCACAGCCATAGCTTCATTTCCTTCCATCTTTCATTAGTTTTGTAGAGAAAGTAAATTTACATTATTTAACATTTTAGACCTTTAGCGTCATGATATATTTATTATGGCACTAACCATAGCTCTGGCGTTAAGTTAGAACAAATGGAAATAGAAGGAAAGCAAGCTTGACGCAGGCAGCCTTACATTTATAAGAATATAATTTAGCCCTGGCTGGTGGCACAGTGGATGAGGCACTTGCCTGCGAACCCAAAGGTTGCTGGTTCGATTCCCCAGCCAGGGCACATAACCAGGTTGCAAGCCAGGTCTCCAGTCAGGTCTATATGTAGCTGGAGGCAGGTGAAAGGCAACCATACATTGATGTCTCTCTCCCTCTCTGCGTCTCTCCCTTCCCCTCTCTCTAAAAATAATAAATAAAATCTTTAATAATTTAGGTCATATTATTGGCTATGTTACATAAAATGTAGTTTACACAATCTTAAAAATATTTAAAATTCATGACTAAGTCTAACTGAAGTTTTAGAAATCTTAAAGAATTAAAAAACTATTTTATTGCTTACTTGTAAACTATACATCATCTGTAGATGGAAAGACAGTAGGCTTAGATTCATAGTAATTAATAACTGGAAATACATTCATTATGAAGATTAAGAGCTTTTAAGTCTATTTATATGAAAAGTGCTTGTGTAAGATGTCACAGAGGCAATTATCCTCCTCAGGTTCTTTGTGCTGAAAGCCAGAAAAACTAAGTTAAAAAAAAAAAAAAGACTTTACTGATGTCAAAAAGCTTACCTTTCTGAAATAAAAGTGTAGTAAACCTCCTTTTTCTCAGTTTTACTTAGTGCAGGTTCAGTTATCCGTGATTAATCATGTTCCAAATATTAAATGGAAAATTGCAGAAATAAACAATCAGTTGTAAACTGCAGGCCATTCTGAGTAGCATTTTGAACTCTCACTTGATCCACTCTTGCCTGACTAGGACCCAGGAATGTAGCTCAACCCTTTGACCAACATATTCACACCATATACGCTCCCTACCCTGAGTCATTTAACAGCCACCTTGGATATCAGATTGTAGTAGTGTCGCAGGTTTACGTTTCAAGTAACCTTTGTAGTAACCTGAAGCTACACTTCACCTTCCCGGGGTAGGTTTCATCTCACAGCATCGCAAGAGGAAGAGTGATTCAAGTACATGATATTTTGCGAGACTAAATTCACAACACTTTCGTTACAGTGTATCGTTAGAATTGTTCTATTTTATTATTAGTTATCGTTGTTAATATCTTACTGTGCCTAATTTATAAATTAAACTTTACCATAGGTATGTATGCCTAGGAAAAAACATAATACACACAGGGTTCAATACTATCTGTAGTTTCAGGCTTCACTGTGTGGGAGTCTTCAAAAATATCTCATGTGGTTAAGGGGGAGAGGCTACTGTAGTTGAAACAAGTTTTAGAATGAAAAGCAATGAAAGAAAGCCAGGCAAAAGAAGCCCTTCCCAAAGTGATACCTGAGAAGTCATCTACTTTGGGTACATTGCCACCGCTGCTACTAGGAATCACCAGCCTTGTTAGACATTCCTGACACAAGACATAGTTCTACAATTTGGTGGCCACAGAAGGAGTTCTGACTTCTCATTGTGAATGAGCTTGGAAATGAGTTCCAACCTTTATGAATGAAACCTAATCCCTACTTCTACACTCACATCAATCGATCCAATGTGAAAGCCCTGAGTGGGAATCTAAATGTTAAAGTATCGATTATAACCTGTACCTAGCTCCCAGGAAATACGGAGAGGGAATACTAAGATTTCTGGGACTTTTGTGATTAAGAATGGTCCATGCCTCCCTCAGAGACATACATAATGGAAGAACCCACTGAAATATAGGATTGTGATAACTATATAGGAAAACTATTTATAAATGCATGACATAACCAATATTAACTGCTTATTCAAAATTATGTTTCTAATTAACTTTAAAGATTTAGATATTGAATTTGATTTTCTAAAGAAAAATCTTATAGAAATCTATAATTAAATATGTAAGCAAAGATGTTTTCTTTATTTTGTGAGAGTAAAAATCTCTGCTTTCTTTATTCCAAAGAAATCAATTGCTGCTACATTAAGGTATAAAGCAGAATGGAATACATCCTGAGACAAAGTGTGTTTTAACTATCAAATTCAAATATAGTTCAATATTATTTATATTTTTTAGAGAAGAATTAGATAAGGGACATCAATCATGCTCTAATCCAGAAAATAAAATTACACGCTTTTCCAAACCATTTAAACATTACTTTATAACGAAATGTAAAGCATGAAAATTATGTTACAATAAACACCTTTCTTCCTAAAGCCAAGATTGAAACAATTAAGTTCTACCAATCATCAGATGTTATCTGTATATGGTGACTTTATTTATGAAGACTTATTATGTGGCTCAGTTGGTGAAAGTGTTGTACTGTAGACCGAAAGATTGCAGGTTCAGTTCCAGGTCAGGGCACATATCCAGGCTGTGGGTGTGATCTCCAGGCAGAGCACATTTGAGAAGGCAGCCAACTGATGTGCGTAATATAGATGTGCTTCTTTCTCGAAAGTGTCCTTGGATGAGGATAAAAAATAAGTTAATTAAAAAGGCATTCAGATGGGAATGATAATCCAGAAAAGTAAGTTATATGAACTTGTACATTTGCAGATTTATAGTCAATTTACTACTAGGAATGTCAAAATAATGTGAAAATGGTAAATAGTAACTATCTCATAGGCGGAGTGAAAGAATTAAGTCAATAAATGCTTATATAACAATGCAAAGTAATTTGTAGATATAGCACTATTGCTGTTAACACATATTTTTGAAGCTAAGCATTTTAAACTACTTCATGTCTCTACTGATTTGTACAGTAGGACAACTGAAAATAAACAATTCTCTTCCAAGTTATAAAAACTAAAAACATTATTGTTTTTCTTTCTGACATCATTTTTAAACTTTACTTCTACCTCCTCTAAAATTACTTTTAAAAAATTGTATTAACAACATATTTCCTACATAAGCTTAGTTGTGGTTTAAAAAATATATTGAAATTTAAATATGATATTCAAATTTGAAGTGATATAAAATGATAAGTATGCTATTTAAATTGCCAAAAATAGTCATATTTCAGCTCAAACATAAAAGCAAATGAAACTCTGGAAAGTATTTTTAGGTAAATTTTTAGTTTTTCAGAAATCATTTAATAACACTTTAGACTTTCTTGGAAAAAATTAAATAAAAATTGTAAGACTTACAATAAAAGTAAAGCATTTACTATTTTGAGACAAACATATATGCATCTAGGACTGTGATTTCTTTGCATTACTAATTATATTTTAATAATTTTTGGTTGATTGCACACCAACATTATACTAATTTTTCATTGACTCAATTTTGCCAGAGATGAACCATTTATTTTATAGACATTTCTTTTCTTCTTTCTATAACTTGACATTGTTAAACATACACAGAAATCAGTTCAAGTTCAATGTTTTCTTTGCATAGTACAATAAATACATTATCTTTTACATTGATACTATTAATTTACATAATTAAGTAAAATATTTTTAATTAAAAATTATGATGTGATTTTTATACAGTGAAATGATAAGTTTTGACAAATGCCTACATCTGTGTACTTATCCATATATAAACTATTTCCACACCTCAGCAAATTCCCTGATGCCTCTTCAGGGCAAACCTCCCTGGGAGAAAATCCCACCTATGTTTATTCCAGTGTATCGGTTTTGCCTCTTTTAAAACTTCTCATAAATAGAATTATGCAGTAAATGATTATGCAGACATTTGTGTCTGGCTTCTATCACTTAGCATAATGTGTTTGAGATTCATTTTTCTATGATTGTATGCATGAGTAGAATATGCAGTTTAACTGCTTAAGTCTACAATTATGCTAGAATTACCAGATCCCTTCTCCTATTGGTGAACATTTGTGTTGCTTCCACTTCTTAACCATTATGACTAAAGCTACTATACACATTTCTGGAGTAAAAAGGAGATGGATATTCAAGCTTAGAAGAAACTTTCAAATTGCTTTCCAAGTTGTACCATTTTACAGTTCTACCAATATTGTCTGAATGTGTCAGTTGTTCCATACCTTTACTAACATCTGGTATTCTCAGCACTTTTTGTTTTTAAGATTTTATTTATTATTTTTAGAGATGGTAAAGGAGAGAGAAAGAGGGAGAGAAACACCAATGTGTGGTTGCCTCTCCCACATCTCCAACTGGGACCTGGCCCACAACCCAGACATGTGCCCTGCCTGGAAATTGAACCGGCAAACCTTTGGTTCACAGATGGGTACTCAATCTACTGAGCCACACCTGCCAGGGCTCAGTTGTTTTAATTTTAGCCATTCTAGAGAAAATATAGTAGAATGAAGTTGTGATTTTAATTTTTATTTCCTTTTTTTTAATTTAATTTTATTGTTGTTGTATCCCACCCATCCCCTTTTTACTCCCCTCTGTTCCCTTCCCCACCCACATACTCCCCGCCAAAATCAATCCCACTTGTTGTCCATGTCTATGGTTCTTCCATACTAGGTTCTTGACTAAACTGCTCCCCTTTTTTGCCTCCTCCTCCCTCCTCCCCCCTGCCCACTGAAGGTCTATTCATTGTATTCATGTATCTGGTTCTGTTTTGCTTGTTTGTTTTGTTCATTACTATTCAGTAATGGGTGAGATCATATGGTATTTGTCTTTCACTGACTGGCTTATTTCACTAAGTATAGTACTTTCCAGTTCCATCCATGTTGTTGCAAAGGGTAGCAGTTCCTTCTTCTTTCTGCTGTGTAATATTCTGTTGAGTAAATACACCAAAGTTTTTTGATCCAATCATCCACTGATGGGCATTTAGGCTGTTTCTAGCACTTGGCTGTTGTAAATAGTGCTGCTATGAACATATAGGTATATAGGTTCTTCTGAATTGGTGTTTCAGGGTTCTTTGGGTATAGTCAAGATCACTTTAAAGCATTCATAAGTTAAAGTTGGTTCTTATCCACTCAGCTGCCTGATGTCTCTTGATTGGTGGATTTATTCCATTTACCTTTCTACCTGTGTTTCCGTTTCTCTGTTTCTTCATCTTCTTAAAGCAGACCCTTTAGCATCTCTTGCCATGCTGGTTTGGTGGAGATGTATTCTTTTAGACTTCTTTTGTCTGGGAAACTCCTTATTTCATCTACCATTTTGAATGACAGCCTTGCTGGGTAGAGTATTCTTGGTTATAGGCCTTTGTTTTTCATTGCTTGAAATATTTTTTTCCATTCCCTTCTGCCTTGTTGTGTTTCTGTTGAAAAATCAGCTGATAAGCTTATGGGAGCCCCGTTGTATGTTATTAGCTGCTTCTCTCTTGCTGCTTTTAGGATTCTCTCCTTGTCTTTGAAATTTGCCATTTTCATGATGATGTGTCTTGGAGTGAGCCTGTTTGAGTTCATCTTCCTTGGTACCCTCTGTGCTTCCTGAGTTTGCATGACTTCTTCTCTACTCAAGTTAGGGATGTTTTCTGTCATTACTTTTTCAAAAAGGTTTTCTATCCCTTGCTCTTCCTCTTCTCTTTCTGGTATCCCTATGATATGGATGTTATTACATTTCATGTTGTCCTGCAGCTATCTTAAAACCTTTTCATTCTTTTTCAGTCTTTTTTCATTTTGTTGCACTGCCTGGGAATTTTTTTCTACATTGACCTCCAGCTCAATGATCCAATCCTCTGCTTTCTCTAGCCTGCTTTTAATTCCTTCTACTGTGTTCTTCAATTTAGAAATTGTATTTTTCATTTCTTCCTGGCTCTTATCGATGGTTTCTATGTTCTTTTTAATGCTTGTGTAGTTCTCAGTAAGTTCCTCGTAGCTTTCCTGGAGTTCTTTGTAGTTCTGTAGTTCTTTGCAGTTCCCCTGGAGTTGTTCGTAGTTTTCTTTGAATTCGCTGAGCTCATTGAGCTTCTCTATCATCATTATTTTGAATTCCATGTCTGATAGGGTGTTTGCCTCTATTTCATTTTGCATTCTTTCTGGGGATTTCTTCTTTCCATTTGCTGAGGGTTTATTCCTTTGTCTCCCCATTGTAGGTGACTGTTATTTGTTTCTGCTTCTTAAATTGGTCTGCTTTGACTTACTGTCTTAGTGGTGTGACCTTCTGTGGTATAGAGGTGCACTATTTTTACTTCCTGGACCTGTGCTTGGTGATATCAATTCATTTCCCAGTCTGGGCCTAGTCAGCCAGTTGGAGACTACCAGAGATCCACTGTGTTTGTCAGTCTCCTTTAGTTGTTAATCCAATCAGTCTGTGATCAATGGTCAGTTTTAGGCATCTCTGGGCAGGGCAGATGAATTCAGTTGTTAATCCAATCAACCTGTGATCTGAGGTCAAGTTTAAGCACTGCTGGGTGGGGATTAATTCCTTTGGGTGGGGCTATGGCTTCCCCTCAGGCTCCCGCCCTTTCGAGAAGAGTGGTCTACTGTTTGTATGGGGGATGGGTCAGCACTGGACTCACTTGCTACTCCCTCAATTCTCCCCCTAAAGCCACTGACCCAAGTTTTCCCCAAGCTTCTCTAGTCCACTGTGCCCTCCCTCTGCTGGAGCCCAGGGTAGGTGGTGCCTCTGTATTTTTGTGCATGGTCCCTTTAAGAAAGTCTCTCTGTCAAGCCAGCTAAACCTGGTGGCTTTTTGTTTTTCATAGCTGGGTGTTGTTTTACTCTCAGCTTTGTTGCTGTAGGCTAGGAAGCCCGGTTGAGGGGTTTAGATCCCACCTTTCTCCGGTGGAACTCCTGGTTGCCAAGATGTTTCTCTGTTCCTTCAGCTGCTGCCCACGAGAGCCCCACCAGCCTCTTATGTCTCCCCACTTCCTACCGGTCATGGTGTGATGAATCGGCTCCTCTGTTCTGACCCTGGTAACAAGGCTTCTCTCCAGTTGGTGTTCTGTTGGTTATTCCAGATGATTTCTCCCTAATTAAGTTGTAATTCCGGTTTGGTGTTGGGAGGAGATTGGTGTAGCTCCACTTACTCTTCCACCATCTTGGTTCCCTTTTCCTTGATTAATACAATATTGACATTTTAATGTGTTCATTTGCCATTTTTATAACTTAATTGGTCAACAGTCTTTTTGTGTATTCCTGAATTAGTTGTTTATAAGAGTCCTTTATATTCTGGGTACAAGTCCTTCATCATGTATGTGTGTTTTTCATATTTCCTCTCGGTCAGTGGCTTGTGTATTCATTTTCTTAATAGTATATTTTTATGAGTGAAAAATTTTAACTTTCATGATGTTTAATTCATCATTTTTTTTTTATACTTTGTGTCCTGCCTAAAATTCTTTGCCTACTCCAAGGTAAAAACAAAAACAAAAACAAAAACAAAAAATATATATATATGTTCTCCTGTATTTTTCTTAGAAGCTTAATGGTTCTGGCTTTTATGTTTATGTGTATAATTGAAATTGAATTAATTTTTTATGTAAAATATGAGGTAGGAGTCAACATTAGTTTTCTTCATTGTGGAAATAAAATTGTTCAAGCACCATGTGGTGAACAGACTTTTGTTGAGAGACACACAATTTTTTAACTGACACAAGTGGGAAAAATACTGAATCACCATAAATTTTATTAAAGAAATTTAATTCATTATTGAAAAATTTTCCAGTAAAAAACAAACATTTTCAGAAACTAATAATACAATGCCATGACATACCAACATCACTCATGAACGTAGATAAGACAGATTTGCAAATGAACTCAGCAATATGTAAAAAGCATAATACCAAAAGACTAAGTAATATTTATTCTGAAAATACAAGATGGTCTCTGTAATCTAATAAGTTAAGGTTTGGCCAACTGCAGCAACAAGAGCCAAACTTCTGAGGCAGGTTCCACCACTACAAAAGATAAGAGATTTTATCCAGGAGCTGTGGGACCTGAGATCATGGTGGATTCCTGTCTCAAATACTGTCTCTTCTCCCTGCTCAGGTTTGCAGTTCTTATAAGGACAGGGAGAAGAGGGCTTTTATTCTATCTTACTCAGGGCAGTATACAGTCATATTTATAGCTTTTGGCATGCTCATGTCTGATCCATTCATATTTCTAGATTTTGGAATGCTTAGGCCCTTTCCATTCATATTTCTAGCTTTTGGCATGGCTCAGTGTAAGAACCTCCCCCCTGCTGACATCTTGGCCAATGGGTGAGGGTCTCCATCTCTCCAACAGTCTATGGTAACATTTCAACATCCCAGGATTAATTAATGTGATTTACCAAACTAGCAAAATAAAGGAGCTTACTTACCATTTACTTAATAAATGCATGAATACTTTCAAAAAAGTTCAACATATTCATGAAAGCAAACTGACAGTAAAGTTAAAATAGGAGGGATTTCTTCAATCTGAAACAGGGTATGTTCCAAAAAATCTCAACTAACATGATACATAATGTGAAAACTTTTCCTAGATTCCAAAAGAAGTAAAGTCATGTCCTCTCAATGAATCCTATTCAACTTTATACAGAAACTTTATTCCTGTGTGGTACCTAATATATATGGTATGCATTTGTTATATGAATGAAAATGTTCTAGTCATTGATGGAGAATAATAAAATTTCTGAGTGTTCTCTCCCACAGAAGTCTCACTTTTTTTTTTTTTTAACTTTTTTATTCATTATTTTTTAGAGAGAAGGGCAGGAATAAAGGAAGAGAAACTGTCTAGGGTTTGCCCTAGACAGTAAAAAGCAAGAAAATGACCTTAAAGTTACACAGTTTAGAAAGAAAAAAAAACAAAACTGCATTATTGTCAGTTAATATGATTTTCTGTATAGAAAATTCCAAGACCCATACAAATGAACCACAAGACATAATAGGTGAAATTAACAATATCTCTGTATACAAAATCAACCATTTTCTATTTATTACTAATGAATACTTGGAAAATAAAATTTTAAATCATACAAATTTTTAAATTATGAAAATGTAAAATACCTACAAATAAATGTAAATATGGATGTTTAAGACCTTGAAACACTATAAGATAATTCAGAGCAAACTAAGACAGCCTAAATAAGGGGAGAGGTATATCATAAAATAGCCTGGAAAATTCAATAGCATTAAGAAGTCATTATACCTAAAATATTCTATAAATCCATTCAGCCTCAGTCAAAACCATAGCAAATATTTCGGTAGGAATAGACAAGGTGATTCTAAGAAATCATATTAAGTGGCCAAAGGACCCAAAATAACCTACACAATTTTGAAAAGAACAAAATTTGATACATAATTTCCAGGCTTGTTATAATGCTATAATAATCTGGAAAGTGTAGTTTTGACATAAGGGTAGACAAAAAGAGAAAAATAATAAAGGCCATAAATAAACCTACATATTAAGGGTCACTTGCTTGACCAAACAAATTCAATTGGAAAGTAAAGTCTGTTCACATTGATGTGCTTTAGACTAAAAATTATACCCTGTATGGATTCATGGATGTATGTATAGTTATCTCCTAAACAAAAAAATTACCCTGAAAATAGACATGATGTTTCTACACTGAACATTTAACACTTACACATTAATATTCATTAATGAAAGATATTGTTCTTTGGTATATAAATTGAGCATAAAATACATGAATTTTAAAAATGTGTTTTAACAACAACTAGTTAGTTTATAGAAGTAGAATAAGTACTTATAATATAGAAAAGCTGTAACATATATTATAATAAAATAATGATCAACTTTTCTTCTCTGTGATTATTAGGCCCACAATTAAATGAGAAGTTACATGAAAGGAAGAATTATACCTACCTTCACTTTGAGTCACTGTTTCCTGTGTGGTACCTAATATATATGGTATGCATTTGTTATATGAATGAAAATGTTCTAGTCATTGATGAAGAAGAATAAAATTTCTGAGTGTTCTCTCCCTCAGAAGTCTCACATTTTTTTAAAACATTTTTATGCATTATTTTTTAGAGAGAAGGGCAGGAATAAAGGAAGAGAAACATCAATGTATGGTTGCTTTTACCTGCCTCCAGCTGGGGACCTGTCTGGAGACCTGGCTTGCAGCCTGGGTATGTGCCCTGACTGGGAATCAGACCAGTGACCTTTGGGTTTATAGGCCCTTGTCAATCCTCTGAGCCACCAGCCAGGGCTCACTTTTCTTAAAGTATATTTTATTTGATTATGCTGTTATAGTTGTCTTTTCCCTTTGCTCCCCTCTACCCAAGACCCACATTCCCTCCGGTAGTCTCACTCCCCCTTAGTTCATGCCCACACCTGTACATATAAGTTCTATGATTTCGTCTTTTCCCCTATTATTCTTAACTTCTGCTTGTCTAACTTATACCAATTATACCTTCTAATCCCTGCACCATTTCCCTGTTTCATCCCCTTCCCCCTCCCAAATGATAACCCTCCCCATAATCCCCATACCTATGATTCTGGTTGTTTACTTAGTTTGTTGTTGCTTTTATTTTTATTTTTTAGGTTCTATTGTTGATAGTTGTGAGTTTGTTTCTTTTTAATGTTCAGCATTTTTATCTTCTTTTTCTAAAATAAGTATTTTTAACATTTCATATGATAATGGTTTGGTGGTGATGAACTCCTTTAAGCTTTACCTTCCATTCTAAATATGGGCTTTGTTGGCTAGAGTAACCTTGGGTGTAGATCCTTGCTTTTCATCACTTTGACTACTTCTTGCCAGTCCATTGTTGCCTGCAAAGCTTCTTTTGAGAAACCAGCTAATAGTCTTTTCAAAACTCCTTTGTAAGTAACTCTCTTCTTTTCTCTTGCTGCTTTTAAGATTTTCTCTTTATCTTTAAACTTTGGCATTTTAATTATGATGTGTCTTGGTGTGGTCCTCTTTGGGTCTAGCTTGTTTGAGAGTCTCTGTGCTTCCTAGATTTTTATGTCTATTTCTTTCACTGAATTAGGGAAATTTTCCATTATTATTATTGTTATATAAGTTTTCAATTTCTTGCTCTTCCTCTTCTTCTGGTACCCTTATGATTTGAATGCTGGCATATTTAAAGTTGTTCCAGAGGTTCTTAAGCATCTCCTATTTTATTTTATTTATTTATTTATTTTAATTTTAGTGTCCTCATTCTGTACTGGTTGGCTGTTTATTTCTTCCTTATGTTCTAAAACATTGATTCAAATCTTGGTTTCCTTCCCTTCACCATCGGTTTTGTGTAGATTTTCCTTTGTTTCACTTATCATAGCCTTCACTTCATCCCTTCTGCATTTGCCATACTCAACAATATCTATCAAGTCTGTGAACATCTTTATTACCACATTTTGAACTTTGTGTCTGTTGGGTTGGTTATCTCATCACTTAGTTTTTGCATTGGAACCTTGATCTATTTCCTGTTTGGGGCCATACTTCTCTGTGTCCTCAAGTTGACAGGCTCCTGTGTTTGCCTCTGTGTCTTAGGTAGAGCTATTATACCTTTTATATTGTAAGGGATGAAGCCTTAAGTATTCATCAGTGTAGGGTGACCCGTTTCACCATGTTGTGGTTGCTGTAAGTGGGGGAAGGTTCTGAGAGGGAACAATGCTACTTGCTCCTTTTCCAGGTACTTCTCCCACGAGGATGGGACTGGCACCTCTCTAGCTGTTGCTATGGCAGTGGTTCCCAGGGTGGGTGCATCTGCGGATGTTCTAGGACCATGAGGACCTCTAAACAAATGGACTCTACTGAGAGACCATCAGTTTCTTTCTCCACCCCAACCCTCACTGGTTTCCACAGTGGCTTTATTTCAGCAGCGCTGGAACCATGAGCCGTTCAGTCTAGTCTGGTGCCAGGAGAACTCCCCAGCCGCATATATATATATGTGTGTATATATGTGTATATGTATATGTATATATGTATGTATACACACACACACACATAATACATACACACACACACATAAATGTGTGATTGTTTTCCACCAGCCAAGCACAGCTGCTATCTCACTGCAGCTGCCATGCCACCAAACCACACTGCCAAACCATGTCCCCTCTGTCCCTGCTCTGCCCCTCCTACCTGTCTGGATGAGTATTTCTTCTTTATATCTTTGTTGGGTTTCTGTGCAGCTGGATTTTCTAGAATTTCTGTTTGTCTCTAGTTTTGGGGTAGATGTGTTCCTTCTTAGTTGTGAAGGGAGATGCAGTGTGAATATCTATGCCCCCATCTTGGTGGAAAGTCCAGAAATCTCTTAATAGACTATCATCAGAATGTAGGCTACTAGGATGGACTTTACATTACTTTATAAACTATTGTATAAATACACCATTATCCATTTATTTTATTATTTTTAGTCTCTGAAATACCAGATACTTGCATAACAATGTTTTATTTCTCAGAATATCTCAGACCCATAAACTGCTTGAATTCAAACACAAAATTCAGTTATATGGCTAATATATAAACAGTTTTATACACAATTTTAGAAGTCTTGAGAACAATATTCTATAAACAAAGTCTTCTAATTGTGTTATCAAAGTCTGACCTACTCTGATTGGCTTGATTCCCGCTCAGTATTCCCATGACAGGCAGCTCAGAAAACAATAACTGGTCAGGTCACAAGAGCTGAAGGATGAGAGTTTTGCTTCTTGATGTTTAACATTTATTTATTTCTTGGCCCCAGGGTGCTTGGATCTTATTTTTTTAACTCTCATATATAAAGTAGAAAATATTTTATCAGTGTATTACATCCAAGTACAGCCATACACATATGACTACCAAATTATAGGGTCTGAATGTAGTCAGGCTGAAGGTGAAGCATTTCAATAGAAAAATCAAAATCACGATGTCATAGAATTGCTATTAAGTTTTTGCAAAATCAATTCTAATTATGCCTAATTTAGAGTAAATATATTCCACCTGTGTCTGGACCGTTTCCCCAATGAATCTCAATTGTTTCCCAAAGTTAGCCAACATTTATTCTGCCATTGTTAGCATATGCAGCTAGTTAGGTATTTACAAAAGAGAAGTAGAAAGCTGAGCTTAATTAAGTCAGGAAATAACAAACTTCCTCAACATTCTACAACACTCTAGTGGGTAGCCACATTGCCTGCCATGATCGATGTCCCTCCAAATGTCCCTCCAAGTAGGGAGAAAGGATGGGCTTTCCAATCATCCCAGGGAAAACCTTTGCTATTCACCTGGAGGGGGAGATAAACAGTAAGGGGGAAATGCCTTTGCTGGGCACAGGCAGAGTAAAAGCTAAGATGCACAGTGGGAAGTCCTTCTACTACATACATGTGCAATAGAATGCAAGTAGAGGCAAAACTATGAGGCTTGCAAAGCGGAGCCAAAATGTCAAGTGTAGAGGGGAGGAGGCAAATCTGCAAAAAAGTCCTGATAGGATAAAGCAGGAAACCCTGGAAGATTCAAGAAAAGGATTGGATAGGGGAAAGCACCAGCATAGCTCCAGGATAACTCAGGAAATAGATTGGATAGTTTGAAAAGAAGCCTGCTCTCTCCCATGCCCCAGGAAATAAAATAAAAGGCCCAGCACTTGCATCCTCTCTCTTCAGCAGCTGTGTACGCAAAAGAGCAGTGCCAATCTCTGGCTGGATGGGGACAGAGACTGTGCTGGGCTATAGGAGCCTAAGATGCCTGGCTAATGACAGAGCAGCTCTGGGTCTTGGCCCTCCTCCTAAGCTTGGCAGGGACAAGTGTGGGCCTGCAGCCCCAGAGGCTGGACTTCTTCCCCAGTCAGAGGAGCTAACACCCAGTCACTGACGAGACAATGGGCATGGTATACCTGGGGGCAGTACTTTGTTTCCATTCCAATAAGTCTTGCCAGTATACTTCAGATCCTCATGGTGTATCGCCGAAATGCTTTTCCTGTTGTACTGTGGAAGGATCCTATTTCTTCCAGCACTATGAGTCTCAAGGACAAAGAAGAGTTTTCAAAATAGAGATGACCTATTAAAGACAGTGAAATAAATTTCTAATAAAGATTGTTTTGAAGCAGTGTGATTTTAAAATCAGAGCCAATACAGAGTCAATACTTTCTTTTTCTTTTTTAGTGTCATGGAACCTAATTCTTAAAATCTCCTACAGTAGGCTAAGATTGATAATATTATTCATTTAGGGATCCTAAATAAATTTTCTTGAGTATGCTTCAAAGTTAAGCCGTCATGTAACACTCTTCATATCTGATGTTTGAACCTCTTACAGTTGTACTATTTGCTATGCAGACAGACACAGTCAATTAACATCCCCAAGAGAGTATTGTTGGCACAAACCAGAAAAAGTTTTCTTTATGCTAAAAACATAAAACAACAGACTAAATAGCAGCCAAGAAAAGGGAGTCATGACCACTGGCAGCGCACTGTCACTTACCTTCTTCTAGTGATTTAATTTGCCATGAACATTAGAAACAACATTCTTCATATCAGAAACAAAACCATTAGAACACCATCTAGAGAATGGATAAAAATTATACAGTCCTCTAGGACAGAGATGATAGTGATAATATCATCTCATCTGTTCTTTCACTTACATAGCCTTTGGCATCCTAACAGATCTTTATTAACTAGTACTTAATGAAAAATGTAGTTGCTTCCCATTGAGTTTCCCTTAGTGTTATTTCTCTGTCCTTCAACCTATCTTTCCTATCAAATCAAGAAGTATTCCAATAATAACACTAGACATGTATCATTCCAAATGAAGTATCTTTAGATTTCACAGTCTACTACAGGTCAAACTCTCCTCCACTGACCAAAACATGCTTAAAGTTCCCCTCAGCTTGACTAATCTTTAGATAAGCTTCTTCCTGCTTACATGTTCAAACCTCCCTTTCCTCAGATTGTATGCTTTAGAAAACTTGCAATTGTAAAATCTTTCTTTGACCCATTGAAATGTATATCTGCTTCCAATGTCTTGAAACTGTTTACAACTAGAGAATGTCTTTCTCTAGGACTAAAGAGCTATCCCTCTAACATAAAATACTAAGAAATGGAGGCCCTGTATCCCAGTCTCTGTGGGAGAGGAGGAGTCTAACTTTGTTAAACACTAGTTAACAAGTATAGATGGTCTTCTCACACTTTCCCATTTCACCTCTAAGATCTTCCAGTACTTTCCTACTGGCTCATTCTAGTATTTAAAAAACAATATTAATATTTCTTTTATCTTCTTTTGTATTAGTGGAGTTCAGTTTAATGCTCTCTACTCTATTGCAATAGTCACAACCTTGATTGCAAAAATCTTGAATAAAGTTTTCCTTGTTTGTTAAATTTAACTCCATTGAGTGCAATTTTTCTTCAACAGTACTTATTCTGTGCTCTGTTCTTTATGCCTTTTTGTATGTACTCCCAAGTCTCTCTTTTTGAGATCATATTTTTCTTCAAGGCCTAGATTAAATGCATCCCATATAAGTATATTAGCTGAATTCAAATTTACATGGGGTACGGTGGAAATTGTTTATATTGTTTTGTTATGTTTCCTGCCCAAAAATGTAAAACAAGATCAATACTCTTGCCCTATGTGAATTAGATATTCTCTCTTATTATACTCAATGTCTTTAATGAAAGATTGGAAGAATGGAGAAAGATATCCTTTCTTCCCTAGCTGTTAGCAGGACATTTCTTGGGTTTTCAATCTTCACATGTTCTCTTAGGAAAAAAAAAAAAATTGAATTAGAACACTGTGAAATTTGTCTTGCTGAAGCATTTTTCAGTTACTTAAAAGACAAAGAAGACTATCATCTTCTTTCTCACCAGGCAACTTCCCTTCAAATGACTTTGTAATGTCTCTGAATATAGAACTCTGCTGAGCAGGGAATAGAAACAATTGATATCTGTGGAAAAGTGTTAAAGAATTTTTGACACTGTGTCTGGCACTGTAAGGAAGTTTACTTTTGAGAAAATTGTATTGTGATGCTCATCAGGCATCAAATGTTCTACTTTTTCATATAAAAATGTATAATTACATGCAGCATTATATAAGTACATCTGAGTAGAAAAAATAACAGATAGAGAGGGATTGTTGTTTTTCCTTTCATCCTGAGACTCCGCAGAGGAAAAAAGATTAGATGGAAACAAACAATATTATAACCACAAATCTGTAAATTAATGGTTGAAAGAGAATATCAAGATTCTATAAAAGGACTTCTTGGTTTCCTTTAACACTCACCATGCAATCTGTTTTTGTATTGTATAAATTTATGTAAAATTTATCTTAAATTGCCCAAGTTGTAGGGCCATTATGACTTTGATCCTGCCACTCTCAGTTGGACTCACAATAATTTCAGAAGTGGTATTCCTGCTCCCCTCTTTCCTTCTGAAAACTATTCACTAGGTACAAAGGCAATATGTTTTCAGTAAAAAAAGGAAAAAAAAATCTCAGTTACTTGACACATGGGCTAAAGGGCATTGTATGATCTGCACCACATCTTTTTCAGCAAAATTATTGCATTTAACTCTTTTCATTAGGCTCTCTACTCAGGCCAAACTTCCCCTATTGCTGTTGCTTCACATGATTCACTCTCATACCTCATTCAGGATTTTGATCAAATATCTTCATTTTAAATCTTATAGAACCTCTATTTATTTATTTATTATTTATTATTTTCAGAGAGAGGGAAAGGGAAAGAGGCAGAGAGGGAGAGAAACATTAATGTATGATTGCCTTTCACCTGCCTCCAGCTACAAACCTGGCTGGAGACCTGGCTTGCAACCTGGTTATGTTGCCCTGGCTGGGAATTGAACCAGTGAACTTTGGGTTCGTAGGCCAGTGCCTTACCCACTGTGCCACCAGCCAGGCTAGAATCTCTCTTTAAGGTGTGCCCATTTTCTGTCCAAGTCACCTTATAATACACTATCATTCTTCATTGTTTTAACATTAAATTTTTCTCAAATAATTGTAAACAGAATTCATTACTTCCTAGTCACACCCTTCCAAAGGCTGCTTTCTATTGCATTAAGGATAAAAGTCATAATGCTTTCCATGGAAAAAGATCATGCATGGCAAAGGCCCCACCTTTACCTATGAATGACTCGCTATACCCCATTCTATCTATGCTCTTATTCCTTTCCAGCTAACTGACATTCTTGCATGTTTTGAATACATATACAAAGTCAATGTACTCACTGTCTTCTACATGCCTTATTGCTTCTTTATATTCAGATCCAGTACCACTTTTCTGTGAAGCCTTACTTAATCACACTAATAAAATGCCACTTTATAAAATTTGCTATTTCCTCACCTTGCCTTTTTATTTTCATGGCATTTATAATTATATGTTAACCACCTATTTTATTTGTTAATTCTGCACATCCCAATAAAATGAGAGTAAATAAAACCTTTTGCTCTTTAGGTTACCACTGTAACTTTGGCTCTTAAGAACAATGTCTGCTACATGATAAAACCTCAGTAAATATTTTAAAATTAGAAATTCTATGTATATTTATAAGCAATTTAGTTTAAATGCCACACATGAAATACTGTCAAGAAAACACTAATTTCCTTGAAATTGTGTCACTTTGAAGAATCATATATTGTTTTTTATGTTGAAAAAAAATTTGACTTGGCTCCTCTCTTGGACAATTCAATTCTTCATGACATTTCATTAAAGAAACCATAGATAGCATATAGCTTCATTAAAAAGAGTGATCCCTATGATCTCTGACATTTAATTTTTGAAGTAATATTGTGTACTAGTAAAAAGAATGCAGAATAAGTAAGAGCCATAAGATTTGAACAATTTCTTTTCTGCCGTGTCACTTATAATATTGATTATTCAGTTAGTATCTCTATCTCTAACTTAGACCTTTTTATTAAGCTTCAACTTCCTAAAGTTCATATCTACTTGATTGTTTTTTAATTACCTTAAAAATCAGCAAATCAAAACAGAACATACTCTCTTTCTTGTTCTCACCCTAACTCCTTTTCTTTTTTTTTTTTTTTTTTGTCCTTTCTCCTGCTTTGACCTGCCTATTTTAGTGAATAACATTTAACATCAATTCAGTTGATGTGTGCCAAACCAGCACACATAAGTAGTCCTTAATTCTATCTAACGTCCCCCTGCACATTTTCTATATAACGTCAATCATTTAAACATGCAATCCTAGAATTAGAAATCTGAATAAAGTATGCAAAATAACCATTTTCATTCTAACAGGCAGTTCAGGGCTGTGAAAGAAGTGAAACAAATTAGATGAAGCCTATTATCACGCTGGTTTTTGAAGTGGAGGCACTTTCTGGACCACTAATGGTGCAGAAAGGACCCTGGAGCAAAGCACGATGGTCTCTTTGACTGGAGTTAACATAGATTAGATTTCACTGAATTGAGGTAACTGAAATTTGCAAGGCTGAGTATCAGAAAGAAGAAAAATAGGCAGAGAAAGAACTCTCAAAATCTACATGAAGGTCTTCTTAAATTCCTTGCATAATCCAGGCAAACTCTAGGAGAACAAGCAAAGAAAAACACCAAGGAAAGAATCAATGACCAAGGAACCATAAACTGAAAAACTATGGCAGCTTGTATAGGTCTGAACAGTATTTGAGCACTGACTGGCAAGTATGGAAAAACCCCATTGAATGTCCAAGGAAATCAGTGCAATACTGAAATGACT
Organism: Noctilio leporinus; assembly: GCA_004026585.1. Lineage (NCBI taxonomy): Eukaryota > Metazoa > Chordata > Mammalia > Chiroptera > Noctilionidae > Noctilio > Noctilio leporinus. Next base: position 42,360 of record PVIW01007065.1, on the reverse strand, counting down.
ATACTTTCAAGAGTAAGGGGAAAGGCTAAATTAGTTATAGATTATAGGTTATACTAAATCTGTCCTAACAAAGTATTAAAACAGGCCACAAATAACTGTCTGCCCACACAAACTCTAACACTTCTTAAACTAAGATAATAAATTCCAGGCATTCAAAAACATAACATCCACAAGGTCCACACTTAATAAAAAAAATTAGTGGACATAAAGAGACAAGAAAATATGATCTGTGAGCATTAAATAAATCATGAACAGAAATATAGCCAGAAGTGACTGAGATGATGGAATTAACAGATAAAATTTTACAACAGCTACGATGGATATGTTAAAATATTTGGACATAGACACAAAGAAGGACACAATAAAGAAGAACATAAAAAATATTTTAAAAATAGCCCTGGCTGGTGGCACAGTGGGTAAGGCGCCAGCCTGTGGACCCGAAGGTGGCCAGTTTGATTCCCCAGCCAGGACACATAACCAGGTTGCAAGCCAGGACTCCAGCCAGGTCCGTAGCTGGAGGCAGGTGAAAGGCAACCATACACTGATGTTTCTCTCCCTCTCTGCCTCTCTCCCTTCCCCTCTCTCTAAAAATAATAAATAAAATCTTTTTAAAAATATTTAAAAAGTAACAGGATTTCTAGAATAGGGAAAATTCAGTACTTGGAATTTAAAATACATCTGGGTATAGCTAACAGCTGTTTAAAGACCGAAGAAGAAAATATTAGTGAACTTGAAAGAAATTTGCTTATAATGAAGCACAGAAATATTAGACTCCCAGAAGGAATAAGTGATAATATGGTCTTTCAAATAATGATGGCTCCCAAATTTTTCAGATATGATAAAAAATATCAACCCACAGATCTAAGAATCCAAATAAATCCCAAGCACAGTAAGCACAAAGACCATTTCACCAAGGAGTATCATAATCAAATTGCTAAAATGAGCACTAAAGAAGAACATTTAAAATCATTCTGAGAGAAAGACATATAACATATGTATTGTTACCAGACAGGGACTGGGTCTGCCTTAGTAAGTATGGGTTCTTGACTTTGTGCAGAAGAGATTTCACAACATGAGTCCAGATGATTTTGAGAGTATGTTTGTTAGGTCTGGAGACAGTGAAACAAAGGAAGTTCTGATGGTAGAAGAAGCAACAAGAGGCGGTGCTCTGTTTTAGCCTCCTAGAAACATAGGAAAGGAGTAAGCCAAGGGGTAAGCTGCTGTTTGCTCCCTGGAAAATCAAAGAAAGGGGACCTAAGAGACAGGGTCAGGGGATAAGCTGAGGATGAGTTGCTGCTGCCTATTTCTCTACTGGTTGCAAATCTCATGGGGGTACTTAGATTATAGAAGAAAGTAAAAATTCTTGCCCGAGAAAAGGCATGGGCTTGCTCCAGAAAGAGCCTGTAGTTTGCATCCTTCATCTTAAGCGTTTTTATCTGTCTCCTATGGGCAAGAATCTTAGGAGAGAGTTTCAGCAGGCTAGTCATCAGCTTTCCAGGTGCATTTTCAATATGCTGGACATCAAAAAGAGCATATAGCAAGTTTTGAATTATTTTGTGGTCAGCTGTATTGCTTTATTTTTATCTTGGGTGACTGGCTCTAATGGCACTTTTTTGTTTTTTTGTTCCCCTGAATTCATCCTTCTTTGGGTTTATTTGGGACTCTTTTGTCTACTTCCCTGACCAAGGTTAGTTAAGCTATATTTATTCTGTGATTAGGGAGGAGAGGTATAAACCATTTGTTCTTATGTGTTCTTGGTTGGGGAAGACAAGATCTTGCAATTCACTAGCTGTCTCTAAGTTTCTCAAATGATTTGTCCTTTTCAAATTATTTTGTCTCAATTTCCCCATTCCACTTGCCCATGAATGTTACTAGCTTCTTATATCCTGCCTTAATATGACTCTCACTATAGAATAACTTTTCCATTTTCAAATATCAAATGAATATCTTTCATATAAAATTCTAACCTGAGAGCAATGGAAAGAAGAGACAGGGATTGTACTTCCAAATGGTCCCTCCCCCATGTTTAGTGGCCACAGGGAAAGGAAGTGATGAGATGGGCAATAGCTGGCTTTTCTGTTGATCTCTGCTGCCTACATGCACCAGGTGCTAGTATTTTTGCATGTAATGATATTAATGTTGATGTTACGGTTTTCTTCATATATTTACTTTACTATTATGCTTGTCTATGAGGGGAAGCCATTTATTTGGGGAATAAGACCCATTGCCTTTCTTATTTTAATGAAGAACTTTAGGATTCCCCAAAAGAAAAAGACATGCCTTATTCTGTTGAATATAGAAGGCTTTTCATTTCATATTCAAAATCTAACTCATTAGCTGACACATAATTATATTTGCAGATACTTGTATAATCGATGAGCAAATGCACTTGCTTTTGGATATAAATACAACTGTCTTTACATTAAACATGCAAACCTAATATTCTAATCTCTTTGAAAATCCTTTCAGTGGCAACCCATACCCATAAGATTCGGTCTAAATCCAGTTTTTGTTCCTACAGTAACTTTATGTTCATTGTTTTTCTCTCTGATATTTGTTTCTGACTTCTTCATTTTGCTAAATCTTTTTATTTCCTTTTGCTTTCTTCTTTCACTCAGAATGTTCTGCTAAATTAGAAGTCCCTTGCTAAATGCATCCAGCGTGTTCTGCACTTCCATGATCAAAATATTTGTCTCATTTTAAGTGTTCATTAAAATTACTTTGTTCCTCAGAATTGGATTTACTATGAAGCAAATTAATCACAAGTATTATGATTTCTCATTTAATAGGTTCCTCACTTAATAGGGCCACATTCACAGCCTGGTTATTAAATATTGACAAATGAAAGATTACTTAAAATTAGTCTCTGCACAATGAAACCTGAAATCCCCTTAATTTTTGTAGCTAACATATAATCTTAAAGTATTTTACTAAATTTAAAAACTATTCTAAAGTGTATCTGATATTACCAATGAGTACAAAGGCTGGCAGAATAACAAAATAGAAAATCTTACTAGTACAAAAACTAAATTGCATGTTTTATTGTTTAGATATCATCTTTAAAAATATTCATTGTTTGAAAGTCAAGCAGATGTCAAATCATTCTTGCAAAACAATTTCACACTAGAAAATCCTTGCTTCTTTTAGGCATTTAGAAATAAATATGGAAGAAACCATACTCTGTTCCATTATAAATTAGTAAGTATAATTCAGAATTATGGGTTATTTGTTAGTCTGTCCAAATTTCTATTGACCTCTCTGGAAATAATCACTGGTTTTCTTAGGAGAACCATTTGGGGGTGTTTCTACTTACATAAGACTCAGCATGACATGCAATGTGGTGGAGTCACCTGGTATATATGAGGTAATATAAAACCTGCCTATTCTGTAACTGCAAAGTGGGAGAGTAAGCGACGAAAAACAATTCAACAGGAGATGGGATTATGATCAATCCTATTTTGATAAAAAACACATTAATGGCAATATATAGTAAAATCTTAGTCTATTTTTTTTCTAAGAACAGCGTATATACACATATTTACCTTCCGAATCATCAATAATAGTTATATATATTTGAGCCCTTAACCTGCTTCAACTTCCACCACTCTCCTTCCTCTTTGGCAACCACCATACCATTGTCTGTGTCTATGACTGTTTTCTGTTTTATTTGTTTGTTGTTTTCTGTTTTATATCCCATATTTGAGTGAAATCAAGTGGTTCTTGTCCTTTTCTGTCTACTAGATGTTGAGTGGTGAGCACACAATACAATATACAGATGATGTATTATAGAATTGTACACTTGAATCTTAGATAACCTTATTAAACAAATGTTATCCCAATCAATTTAATCTAAAAAATAAAAGAAAATAAAGCAAATGGTTTCTGTAAATGGCCAGGTAAGTATTTTGGGCCATAAGGTGTCTGTCACAATAACAAAACTGCTGCAGTACAAAGCAGCCAGAGATAATACATAAACAAATGAGCACAGCTATGCCCCAATAAAACTTCACTTACAGAAAAATAATAATTTTATATATAACTGCTAATCAATATGTTTGATGAAATAGACTAATGCTAAAATAGAAACTAAAGGTTTGAGCCAGATCAGATTTGAGATCCATTTTATTCTCAAAAATTTGATAGGATCCTATATAGTGTAATATGTTCACAAGGTACAAGGAAGATGAGCTCAGCGATCTGACTCAAAAACCAAATTCATTTTTTTCACAATGGGTTTGGCACTGTCTCTAGGACAACTTTCACAAATGTGAGTTCTGCAATATACCATTTCTGTGATATATTTCACAAAAATAGCATTCCAGAGTAAAATAAATATTAAAGAAGAAAAAAACTGCTTAATCTTGCTACAATATATCTAAAATACTATCATTTAACATATAATAATTATGTAAGCTATTGGCATTTTTAAATTTTTTGTATTAACCCTTGAAAAATCCAGTATGTACTTTAAATATGTGTAAAAATATGTATGGGTGTAAATGCATTTTTGCATATGTTTGGTAACATTGCAATTCATATGACTTAAAAGAGTAGTTCTTTAAATGAATTAATGTAGACATTTTGGAATAATGAAAAGAAAACTTTGTATTAATATGATTTGAGATGCTGACAGAAGGCAGTAATTAAATGGTGAATTTTCTGGATGTGAAAGGAGAAAAGAAAAAGTAGGCATTGGTGGTTACAGAATAGACAGGGGGATGCTAAGAAGAACAAAGGAAATAGAGAAACCAAATAACTTACATTCATGACTCATGGACATGAACAAAGGGGGACATTGCTGGAGGGAATGGGGTACAGATGGAGGGGGGCAAAAGGGGGGAAATTGGGACAACTGTAATAGCAAAATAAATAAAATATATTAAAAAATAAAATAAAATATCTTAACCTCTAAGAAAAGAGATAGAATAAGTTATCAAGTAGCCATAAGAGGAATCATTTAAAAGATTAAGTAAAAACTAAAGAATTTAAATAATAGGCAGTTTTATAAGGTTTTGTAATGCTCAATATGAAAGCATGAAAAAACAAACAAAAACACTCAAAATTAAGTTGACAGTATGTTTTCTTGAACATTAATCATAGTTTAGAATATCTATTAAAGAAGTTTTACAGTTATAAAGTTTAATAAGTGACACCTGTCCTTGTGCCCTGAGTCACCTCAGTCCCTGAGAGGGATGATCTCTTCTCTCACTAGTCACACCACATTATATGACAGGGCACACGATGTGCTAGTGGCCACATGCTGACGGAGCAGCTGTACAAAATGAATTAAAGCCACATTGTGAAAACATCTAGAATTGCAAATGTTTTAGGATGCCAATGAAAATAAAGTGATGTTTATGTTGATTGTAAAATAAAAAAGCGACTTAAGTATATGTAAAATTAACATTTTGTAACTTGTATTTAAGTGATAAATAATGTTTAATTATAAACATATTGCATTATGTACCTTCCTATCAATAACCAGAAATTTACCCCCAAATTAGGAGATGACAATATAAATAAAAATGTTATGAAGGAACATTTAATAGAAAGTGAGTATTAAATTACCAATGGGAATTAAATAATATCTAAGCTCCTAAGGTTGTTATAGAATGGAATTAACTGATATCAAGGTATACTAGTGCTGTTAATTCTAATTAAAATATATTGCTATCTATGATAATTATCATCAATTGATTACCTTCTCAACTCCAAAATTACCATCTACTACATGCTCTGTGATAATGGACATAATTTTTTTATACACTAAAAGTTTTTATTTTACTTTGTATTGTATTTTCTGTAAGTTATAAAATATTTTATTGAATTTTTTTGGTATTATATTAGTTAATAAAGTTATAGAGATTTCAAGAGTACAGCTCTATATTGTATTGTGATCATCACTCAAAGTCAAGTCTTCTTCCATCATCATTCATCCCTGTTTTACCCTCTTCTTCTTCCTCCATGCTTCATCTTTTCCTCTGTGTTTATGAGGTTTACTATTATTATTATCATTTTGCTTAAGCCCTTCACCTATTTCACCCAGCCTCCCAATGTCCCTCCCTGTGACGGTCTGTTCACTGTAGTATCTATGAGTCTATTTCTATTTTGTATGTTTGTTTATTTTGTTCACTAGATTCCACATATAAGTGAGATCATATGATTTTTGTCTTTCTCTGACTGGCTTATTTCACTTAGCATAACACTCTCCAGGTCCATTAATGCTGTTGCAAAAAGTAAAATGTCCTTTTTATGGCTGAGTAGTATTCCATTGTGTAAATGTATTGTAGCTTTATTATGTACTCATCTACTGATGGATGAATTCTCAGAAGTGGAATCACTGGGTCATAAGGCAGATCCATTTTTAATTTTTTGAGTTGTCTCTAACCTGCTTCCATAGTGGCTGCACCAATTTGCATTCCCACCAACAGTGCAGGAGTGTTCCCCTTTCTCCACTTCCTCACCAGCACTTTTTGTAAGAAAAGAATTCAGCTGAGAGACAACACATGCAGTGAAAATGAGATAGTAAGTGTATTTATGAAATACGCTCGCACATGAAGCTGCAGGTGAGCACTCAGCTAGTCTGTGTGAACCACCTATTGAGGTTTTAGGGGGTTTATGCTTGTAGCCAGACTCTAGGTTTCTCCTCCCTCCTCCCTTGTCTGGATCTTGGGATTAACATACAGTTCCAAAAGCATCCTTTCCCAGATAATGGATGTGCTACACACATGATTTCAAAGTCTCCCCACTTCCTGCACTACCATGGTCTCTCTTGTGATCTTTGAAACACCTGGCAATCTTATCCAGGCTCAGGACCACTGAATTAACAGGTGAGATGGGACTCCCTTCCCCTCCTGGTCTTGGTTTGCTATCTGGTCTGCCTATAACACAGACTATCATCCGTAGTCAACGTGAAGTGTGTACCTGGAGAGCTTGTGTGGCGGTAGTACATACTTGACTCTCACATCTAAAATTATGGGTCATTCCAATTTTGTGTCATGGACCGCAGTTTTTATTTTCTTAGAACGGTGAGACTGCCTCTTACTCTCAAATATCTGAAGACAATCTGTGGTATCCTACCTAGTTTCTAATTTTTTTTTTTTTACTTTCTTGTTACTCCAGCCTCAATTTTTTAGGGCACTGTATGTTTGTATAAATACAATTTGACGTCTTTTCTTATTTGTAGCAAATAAGCTCAGTGCTATTAATTGGCAAATGCCCTCATAAGGAAAACGGCTCAATGATTATTGGTTCAACTGCGTATTTCATTTTGTTCTGAGATCCTATCTTTAAGTTGTGGTGGCACTGGAAGACCTTCAATTTTTTCAAATATCTAAATTTGTAGCTTTCAACCAGATTTAGCTTTGTTTTTACTGTTCTAAGTTGGAATGCTTCTGTTTCATAAGCTGCTCTATAATATCGAATGCCAAAAATCTTGTCTTTTTGTTTCTATATAATCTCTATCTAGTCTGTAAATTCCATTAGAGTCAATACAATGCCTATATTTTTCCTTTTTTTTTAACCTGAAGTATTTTGGCTGTCTAATTGAAAATTTTAATTATATGTATCACAGAGCATAAAAGTAGACATGGAATACAGTAGAATATTGATCTAGTAATAATGCCAAGATATACCGGTGGATTTATGTAATGTAGTACCCTGGGAGTGGTGGGAGAGATAATTAGAAACTTTTTAATTGCCTAGGTGTGTTGCTGAGGATGCTGCCCAGTGGAGATCATAAACATTGTTTCATGTGGGTCTTAGTACAGAAACATCTGTGCTTCTCGCAAACAACTGTTAAGAAAATGTTGATGTTATGAATATTGTACTTCTCATAATTTATTATGTTTGTTTATTTGGTAATTCAGGAATTCCATATGAGTAACAGTTTAGCTTTTTCAGTTGTGCTTTTTGAGATTCCATTTAAAAACAGCTTTTTATTTTTTTTTTAAGATTTTATTTATTATTTTTCAGAAAAGGGGAAGGAAAAGAGGCAGAGAGGGAGAGAGACATCAGTGTATGGTTGCTTTTCACCTGCCTCCAGCTATGGACCTGGCTGAAGACCTGGCTTGCTAGCTGGTTATGTTGCCCTGGCTGGGACAAGTAGCTTTATTTTTGCCTTCCTACTACTTTTATCTCTTGGCTAACTTTTCCATACATAAAACTCCCTCTCTGTGGTATTGAATATATAAATGTTGGCAAGTCATTTTAAGTTGTTTTTTGGAATGAAGTAAAAAAATATATTAATAAACACATACAGGGTGTGTGTGATCAATTGGCAAAACTTTAGCAAAATAAACAACATACTACAAAAGTGTTCTATTTTAAATAAATTTATTCTTATATGTAAATACATGAACATAGTCATTATTTTTTTAAATTGTTCATAAAGGTCTCAAACCCAAAGGTCTCCGGTTCGATTCCCCAGCTAAGGCACATAATGAGGTTGCAAGCCAGGTCTCCAGCCAGGTCTGTAACTGGAGACAGGTGAAAGGCAACTATACATTGATGTCTCTTTCCCTCTCTGCCTCTCTCCCTTCTCCTCTAAAAATAATAAATAAAATCTTAAAAAAAAAAAAAAAGGTCACCATGTACTGCAATATTAGACTTGATTCAACTTGCAAATCTTGAGTACACTTTAATTAAATTTTATTTATCCATGGATATCATAATGTTTTCAATCATAGCTTTAACAGCCTCCTTATTAAAATGAGGTTGTTTATTATCCTCTCTCTCACAAATGCTGCATACATAATAGTCTAAAGGATTTGCATTTGGTGAACTAGGCAGCCAGATTCCCTTTGACCAGAATTCAGGCACATTGACACTGAGACATTCTTGCACCTTTTTGGGATTATGTGCTGGTGCACCATCTTGTTGGAAGAGAAAATGACATCCATTTGCAACTTGCTTCTTTCACAGTACAACTGCTTCTCTCAAAATGTCAAGATAAACATCCTGGATGTTCATTGATGATCTCCTGGATTCTGTGCACAATATCTGGACTTGTGTGATCCTTGAGTACCTTATGCATCTTCCGTGTTAATGTGGAGACATCAGGATCAGCATCATACACCTTCTTCATGTTTCAACTGTATGTAAAGGGATGTTATTGAAGTCCGTAATTTCCTTAGCAGTTGGCCCTGCATGCAGTCCAGAAATTACAGTTGCTCTAACATCATATTCCTTTGATATGACAGTTGCTCTCAGAATTTAATACTTTATATCTGAAACAATGATGTTAAATCATAACCTTAGAAACATAGCTTTTCAAAATTAATAAGCAGCATGTAAAATAAGGAGATGCAATGTTATTGTCAGTTGATTGAGCCTGCCTCATTCCATTTTTTAGGTTCAAAACCCCAGTCATGAAACATTCATCATCTTAACAAAAAATAACTGAGTTTATAATCTGGCCCAGATATTATTAAAAAAATGAACATAACACAGTTGACAAAAGAAGTGAAATCTTAGGCATAATGAAGCTTACTCTTCAGTGAAGAGAGAGAAAAATGAAAATAAAAAGTTGCTAACATGACTAATGTATTAAATCATAATAAGGGCTAAGGAAAAAATATAAAAATATGAATGTAGATATAAGGGGAATTTGTTTATTCCATACAGTAGCCACAGAAGACACATGGAGAAGGAAATTTTTAATTAGACTCCGAGAAATTGAGTGAGCAATTGGAGCAAATGTTTTTGAGAAGAAGCAAAACAGGTGGCAAGAACAAGTGCAAAAGTTTTGAAGCAGGAGCATTCCTGGACTCCTTGAGGAACAATGAGAAGGTCAGTGTGGCTGAAATAAAGTAGAGGAGACAGAAGGAAAGGTCAGCGGGCTTTGTGGTCTATTGTAAGAGAATTGCTTTGTAAATCAAATGGGATGAAGACCTACTGGAGAGTTTTGAGTAGGAAAGTAGCACAGTTTATCTGAAATTTTAATAAAATAATTTTGGCTATAATGGGAGAATAGGTTGAATGAGGGCAGGTGCAAAAATAGGGAGACCAGTTCAAGAGTTCATTTCAATAACATAGATGAGAGACATTGATGGCAATTTGGACTCAGGTGTTTGTAAAGAAAAACCTGGGAAGTGGTTAGATTCTAAGTATATTTTGGAAGTAGACTGACCCGGGGCTTTGCTCATGGTTAGGATGTGGGGATATGTAGAACATGGAAGGGGATAGAGGGATGATTTACAGAATATATTTTTTATAAGTTAGAATTAGGGATTAAAATGATTGTTCTTTGCTCCTCTTCTTAAATATGAATTCCTTACTAGTTTTAGCTTTATAAAATTCTAGTTAATGCTTTTTTGTTTTAGTATATGTGCTGCCAAAGCGAGCCCCTAGTTAATGCTTTTTAATATGAATATTTGACTTTTCTTTTTTCTGCGTTTCCTAAAGTGTTGCTACTCAGAATTATTTCACAATCATATTCTGAACTTTATTTATTTGTTCTTTGTGTTTTCCACTTACCACTTGGAAAATCTGGGCTCCTTGCCTGACCGGTGTGGTTCAGGTGGTTGTATTAAAGGGAGAAATTCCCAGAAACTCAGTTCTTCTTGCCAACACAGTAAAGAATTACAGATCAGCAAGCCCACTAGTGTGCAAGCAAAGTTTATAAGTGCTAAGTTCTCACAGGAATGCAAAAGCAAGGGTGGCAAGAACAGGGTGGCCAGAGGCTGGGTGGCCAGGGCCTCCACCGGCCAGAGACCAAATGGCCAGGAGTCCCCATGTGCAGGAAGAGCTAAGAGGGCCAAGAGAGTGAGCCCTTTCTTCTGAGGACTTACATAGTTGGTGGGGAGAAGGTGAAGAAATTACATTTTGATTGACAGGGCAATGTGGTGCCAACCCTCCCCTAGGGAGAAGTGGCTAACTTAACTTAGAAGGGGATCATTTAGAAGGTCATTGGTAGATCCTGAACTAAATGTTTCCTTTGATCCAGAACAGAGATGGAGCATGAGATAAGCTTGCAGATAGGGAAGCTCCAACCACTTGCCTAGCCTTTAACAGAATGGATGTTAATATGACGTTGTAATTGACACTAAGGCCTGGTGGCTGTATTTCACAAGAAAGCTAGCTTCATTTTCTTGTCAGTCCTGGGGTCACACTTATCTTAGTTCCTAAGAACGAACCTCCATGGGGAAACTGGATCTCTTCTGCAGATTTCAAGATGTTTTGTTTGGCTCCTCAGCCATGAGGATCCAAAGAGAAGGGATGGTAATAGTCATCTGGTGTATTTCCTACTCTGACTGGAGGCCAACCTAATATTGTTCAACTCAATAAGAGAGGTCCCTACTGTGGCAACATGTTTGCCACCTAGGTGGCCCTGGGTTGCTCTGGTCTTGGGGGGTCTACTTGAGTAAAACACGAAAGACATCTGAGGAAGAGAGGCAAGGTTAGCTCTGTGCCAGGGGGGAGCGGCAGGAGCTGAGAGTGTGGAGTGCCGCCACCCCTCCTGCTCTGGGGCTAGAGAAAGGGAAAACATTATCTTGGTGATCATCGCATTCCTTTAATGTGTTCAAAAGTGGGCTGTTTATTGTCAGTGACCTTGACATCTTTGATAGAGGCTAGAGAAGAGGCAGGGGAGACGGCCAACTTGGCATGGCTTGTTCCTGAGACCATGGCTGCTGGGCTGGCCTGCAGAAGAATTCAGAGTGTTTAAAGGATTCACTCCTTCCTCCTGAGTTTTACTGTCTACCTAACGGGCTCTCTGATGGAATCAAAATGGAGTCACTCCTTTTTCAAGCAGAAACAAAAATGATGAAGTTTTTTTATTCAAGGAGGAACTGGACACACTAGTCTTAGAGTCTTATCTCACACCCACCAGTATCAACAAAGGGTCAGAAATACAGCGAGAACAATTATATCAAGGCCTCATTCTTGTGCTACTTGCTTGTAAGAGGGTTTTGATTCTTGAGGAGGGGCTGGAGGTGCTTGATGGAGTCAGAAGCATACATTTCAGGCAGTGGCTCCTGTGGGGACTTGCAAGAACAGGTTTAATTTGAGATAGATGGACCCAGCTGGCTATCCTCATGAACTTCATTGCAGTTGGGGTGGTTAGTAGGACCTGAAGTGGACCCTTCTAGGTTTTTAAATAGACCATGTCCCCTGATTTGACTTGCTTGTGTTGATAGCCTTAGGTTTGTTTCTGTGTCCCTGTAATGCCTATCCAAATATGTGAAGGCTGCTCCTACATTTCTCCAAGGGCAGACATTTCCTGTTTGTAGGTTTTCTTGTTACTCCTAAAACTGTGAAGAGTCTGGAGAAGGAAGTAAGGACAGGGAAGGTGGCATCTGTGTGAAGATTATTGTCCTATCTGCCACATCATGTGTACCCTAGGCTCCAGTCCAGTGATGGCAACCTGTTGAAGTGAGGACGACTGGGGTGGACAGCTTCAGTGTACCCTGCCCAATGCCCTTTCTTTCAGCTCACATGACACTTAGTGCTGTTCAGAGTAGGCTATGCGGGGCCTGTGGGATGTGACTGTGAATGTCCCGTAAACACCACTAGCACTTGGTACACCTAGTCCCCCTCCATTCCTCCTACTGAGCCGTAGGGCCAGCGTGTGGGTGGAAAGATGACTATGGAATGGCTATTAGATGGCACCATGGTAGAGTATAGCTTACATTTGCAGCATAAGTCTTTTCTGCCCCTTAAATAGAAATATGCCTCTATGTAGAGGATTTCTGCCCATCTGCTTGGGTGTTTGTAAAGAGACTAAGTTGTAGTTCAGGATCCCATGTACTGGCCAAACCTCCCTGTTCCCTAGTTGACACTGGGGCAAGCTGTGTTACCCAAAAAAAAAAATCAGTTGGCCTTAATGTAGGGTAGCAGCAAGGACAGATTCTTGATCCCTAGCTAGGAAAAGGGAAAGACACCAAGAAAACATAGGCAGCAACAAGGCTGCCTAGCCCCTCTTCTAGGGGGTTGAAAAACAGCCTTAGTAGTTCCTGCCTCTTCTAGGAGCAGAATGTTGGGGTGCAGGGGGGGTGGGGGTGTTAAGGGATTAAACAGTGGCACTATTCCCTGGGAAGCAGCTGTTGTGCCCTTAGAGTGACCTAGTTCTCCTCTCTGCTCTGCTCAGGAATCTAGAGAGAAAAACAGCTGAAATATGAGGCTGGGGCCTCAAGCAGCAACTAAAAGAATGGCTCAGAGTTTTCAAGTGCCACTTTTTCCCTCTGCCTTGGAAAGACAGCACCCTGCAGTTTCCGCAAACTGGAATGTGTTTGAGTAATTTATAGTGCTTCACAGACTTATATGCTCCCTTCCCTCTTTGAGACACAACATTCTAAAATAATCATAACTTCCTTAAAACTTCAGCTTGACTAGCTTGACATTTAAATTATCCCATTGTTCCCAGGACCTGGTTGCTCCTAGGTCTAAAATTTACAATATTTCAAAGACTAAGATGCTTCCTTTTCCTTTTCTTTTCTACCTCCAACATCCTTCCTTCCCACGCCTCACATGAATGTGGCACATCTCCCCTTTATCCCTTCTCACCCTTCTCCTTCACAGCCCTTCACCTTCATAATTCCTTCCTTCCCTCTCCCTTTACTTCCCCTTCTTTTTATTTTATTATATTATTATTTTAAAGATTTTATTCATTATTTTTAGAGAGATGGGTGGGGAGAAGGGAAGAAAGGGAGAGAAACATCAACATACAATTGCCTTTCACCTGCCTCCAACTGGGGACCTGGCTGGAGACCCAACTTGCAACCTGGTTATGTGCCCTGGCTGGAATCAAACCACCAACCACACTGTGCCACCAGCTAGGGCCTAGTATGCCTTTCAACAGAAATATTTTTTATTGTTAATTACACTATTTTTAACTACTGACAAAATTATTTTCCTTTCAACATGAACACTATAAAATGTTACTTCTATAACTTTACCCATGGGGAAAAACATAAAAGATTGCTATTTGCTTTCCTAAAGCTCATAAAAAGAATTTCAAACTGCTGGAATTTGTCTCAGTGACCCTGGTAAATGATTGGCAGTGTTCAGTGAGGACTTTTTCAAAGATTTAAACAAGAAAGAGACAACAATATTGTTCAAAGCCCCTTGCCTCCGTTTGTTCCTTGGTCTTTTGGTTCCAAGGGGACTATTTTCTATTAGCAAAGGTAGTTTCCAGTATAAGGAGAAAGTGTGTTTTTAAAATATACAACTCAGTTGAGCGTATCTGTGTTTAACAAAGTTTATTTTAGTTTATTTTAATTCTAGTTTATGTAAGTATTTGCTTATATAAAAAGGGGAGATAAAGATGACAACTTCACATTATTGTATTCAAATCTATTTTATACTTCCTGGAATTGGGAAATGCAGCTGAAGATTCAGACAACATGGGACCATCTGTCTGACTTCAAAATACAGTTTTGCCACTTGCTTAATATACGAACTTGCTAAATTATTTAAGTGTTCTAGACCCCATTTTTTTCCCGACAAAACATAAAGAAAAATAATGCAAAGGAAAACATTTTTTTTCTCATAGGCTGTATTGTGGGTTGAATTGTGTCTGACAAAAATATATGTTGAAGTCTTAAACTCTGGTGTTAGTGAATATACCAGAAAAGGGGTCTTTGTAGATATAATCAATTTAGATGGTGTCATTGAGGGCAGGCAAGTATAATTGTTGTCTTCATGAGAAGAAAATACCTTATGAAGACAGAGGCACAGAAAAGACTCCAGTATCACAATGGAGGCAGAAACTGGAAATATAATTGCAGACCAAGGAATGCCAAGAATTGACAGTCACCAGAAGCTAAGGGAAGGGCAGGGCACAGATTCTCCCCTAGGGACATGAGAGAACATTTCTCTGGCTCTATACCTTTATTTCACACTTCTTGCACTCCAGAGCTGTGAGAAAATACAATTCTGTCAACTTAAGCCATCCAGTTTGCAGTAATTTGTTATGGCAGCCCTTAGGAAACTAGTTCAGGTTGGGTATGGTTAATAAACTAGCTACTGTGTCTAAAGTACTCAGAATAAAACCTGGAATGTTTTAAGTATTTCATGAGTTTCAGTTTTTTAATATTAAACACTTAAATCAGATAAAATAAGATATTGTCTTCATATCACTAGTTTTATTGCAATATTCATGATTTCTAGCCATTACCTAAATTAATTTAATGTAAAACAAGACATTTTTGTTTACTTAGATAACATTGCTATTCAATTTTTGAAAGCTGTTAATTCAGTGATTTTGCTTGAGAATATCATATTGATATATAATCTTTGCTTATCCAAAAGACCTGAAGATTATATACATTTTAGAAACTCACTCTTACCTGAAAATTCCTTTTACATATATTTCCTTCTTAGAAATATATAAAATTGATTTTATAAGTAGAAGTTTTCTAATCATTTTCCATTAAATTACTGTTCTGATATGATTTTTAAAATATTACATTCAGTTTTATAAAGTTTTCATATGCAAAGGCATAATTTAAATAATTCAAAATAGTATCTCACTTAAAGTGGATTTTATCAAGCAACCAATTACATTTAAACATTCTGTAATAGATGATAGATATAGCAATTAAAATTTAATGCAAACTTAATTTCAAACAAAAGATTTGTTTTAGTTTAAAACTGACAATATAAAATATATCTAATTTTAAGTTTAGATTTTGTCCATCTTTTATAGCAAATACAAATATATTTCTGAGGCTCCAATGTGCATAGTGATGAAAAATTACTTTCTCTTCATGTTATAGTAATAGTTTCTAAAGATTTCTTACTTAATGGCATATGTTTAGATAGTCTCTCCTATCATTCTTTCTTTTACTGATATCTCTAGTGGGAAATAGACATATCCATTTAATGGCTATAAGAAATGGGAAATTTTTTTTAAAGAAGGAGAAGGGAAACATGGGCATAAGGAATATATAAGGAGGGGATGGATAAGAGGAAGTAAAAGTAGCTTTTAGCAGAAGACATATTGGTAATAAAGCAAATCTTTGAAAACCCTCATCATTCTTCCACAAAAGTGGGAAAAGGATAAGAGAAAATTATTATTAGTGGCATGCTGGCTACATTGGAAAACTAGGACAGGTGGAAAATCTAGTGCTTGACTTTAATGTATCAGTGGAGAATGAGCTTCTGCAATGGGTACAGAACCATAAGTTGATTACTTTCAAAGAAACCTCCCAAAGATACTATATTCCACAGTGAGAGGACCACATCCTTCAGCTTTATAACTGTGTCAGCACCCCATGTAAAATAGTGGTTCAAAAATATTTTAAAATATATTTTATTGATTTTGCTGTTACAGTTGTACCAATTTTTTCCCTTTGCCCCCCAACCATCCAGTACCCCCCATTCCCTTTAAGGGCACTGTCCTCCTTAGTTCATGTCTGTGTGTCATGCATGTAAATTCTTTGGCTGCTCCATTTCCCTTATTTTTCTCAACATTCTCCTATCTATTCTATAGCCACCAATGTGTACTTTTTTATTTCCCTTTCACATCCAGACAATTCACCATTTACTTACTGCCATCTGTCAGCTTCTCAAATCATATTAATACAAAGTTTCTTTTCATTATTGCAAAATGTTTACATTAATTCATTTGTTTAAGGAGTTACTTTTTAAAGTAATATCAATTGCACTATTACCAAACACATGCACAAATACATTTACACACATACATATTTTTACAAATATTTGAAGTACATAATGGATTTTGAAGAGTTAATAAGAAACATTTAAAATATGCCAATAGCTTATTACATATAAATGATAATATCTTAGGTATATTTAACACAATAATTATATAAAGTTATATGCTAAACTTCTGGCTGTACTAATTCAAAAATAATCCTATAAGATGTGAAAGATTTAAGCAGTATGTCTTTGCTTATTAACTATACCAGGAAATCCATCTCAACCATCAATTTTCAAAGACAAGTAAGTCTGAATTACAATACAAACTTTTAAAAAATAGGCCAACTATCCATGCTCAACTTAAGATTGAAATATTTCAATCAGTTAACATGACAGATAAATTTGAAGACATCTTAAAACAGCAAAGCAAAATAAATCTTTAATTGCACTTAATATGAATTGTTTAATAATTTTAGGCAGTAGAGTTGGTCTTGGGTTCAACTGAGATAATGGATTTGAAAATATTTAATATGAACAAAAATTATACTTTGAATAATTTCAAATCAGGTCAGTAACATACATATGTAACTATAAAATTAATATTGCTAAAATTTTTCTCAGTACTTAAATATTAAATAATAATGATCTTACAGAACACTAAATGAGATATCAGCAAACTGTGAAACACTGGAACAATTCAGAACATCTTCTGTTTTAAAAATAATTTTTTATTAGAATACAGTTACATGCATTTCTTTTGTATGCCTGTGCTTGCTTTCATGGTACAATGGCCAAGTTTAGCTTTATCAGAAACTATATGATTTGCAAAGCCTAAAATATTTACTATCTGGCTCTGTAAAGATAATATTTGCTGGCCTCAGTACTAGATTATATCTTCAGTAATGGTTAGTCTGTTTGTTTGTTTTTTTAACACTAATCTATAAGCAAAAATAAACTTAACAAAAGAGTAAAAGTAACTTGCAATTCAGGTTTTATGGATAATCTTGTTTAAAAGTAATTTAGCCATTTATCTTTACAAAACCTCTCTAATTATGCTTCAAACTTTATTAACTTAACAATCAGAATAAAAAAATTACAACCTAAAAGCCCCTTTTATAAAATGAATAAATTGTACAAGAAGATCTCAACAGTCAAGAATTACACTGACATAACTCTCTAGTTAGTCATGAGATATGATTGAAGCCTGTCACAAATTTTAGCAATGGTATTAAGCATAGTAAACTTTAAGACATTAGTTAATATAATGACTATTGAGTTTAACTTATATTAATATTAGCTAGATACTCATTTTCTAATATACTCCCCCTATAATAAAAGTGAATATGTTCATATACTGTATCTGAATTATAATGGGAATTTGCAATGACAGTATGCTAGTTTTCAAAACTGGTTAATCTGTAAAAGCATATACAAAATTAATTATTTATATGTGGCCCTTAAAAATATTTTAGGTAATATGAGTAGCAGAGACTATTTACTATAAAACCCTACTAGATTTTAATTCTTTTCTAGGAGGAGGGAGAACACTCTAAAAGTATTTTTCAAGTAAAACTTTTAGGAATGCCTGTAATGGCTTCGTTGACATTTGCAAAAACCTGAATGAAGCTGAAATATATACAAGGAGAGAACCCCTCAAAATAGAATACATTTATTAAAAAAGGTGTATTATTTTTATCTGTTTAAACTTCAGTTGCCTTCAAAATATTCTCCATTAGATGCAATATACCTATCAAGCCATTTTTTTTCCTACTGCTCAAAATAATTTTGAACTTGTTGATTTTGATGCCTTTTAGTGCTTCTGCCTTATTTGTGTCCCTCTTTCACATCTTTGAAATGTTTCCCTTATAGGACTTTCTTCAGGTGGGAAAACAAAAGAAAATGTTGAACAGGGAAATGTCGGGTGAATAGGGAGGGTGGGGAATTAGGGTCATGCTGTTTTTGGTCCAAAACTGCTGAAACATGCAGGTGTGGTAAAAAAAAAAAAAAAAAAAAAAAAAATCATCCATTGCAAACTGGGAAACTATTGGAAGAGTCTTCAAAAAATTCACTGATGCTGAACACCACCTCTCGAAGCAACTCCAACTGGCACACTGATACAGATGGGTTCTTAGACCCTCCCCTGTCAGGGGGAGCTGGTACTACAAGGGGTCCTCCCTCCAGAAGATAATTTCATTTTGGGGCCCTCTGTCATATGGGATTATCTTCTGGAGGGAGGACCCCATAGTAGTACATATGTATGCATGTAGTACATACATTTATTAGTTAGTAGGAGAAAATGATTTTCTTGAAATGGCAGTTTCACATGTTAAATTTTTATTATTACTTACAAGATAAAAGATCTCTAAATTTACCCAAGATTATGCACCAGAAAATCACAGAGAATAACACTTTGAGAACCTATAGAAATTATGCAAGATTAATTTAGGTTTATATGTTTTTAAAAATTAAAAAAATTAAGACACTATATACATAATTTTAAAAAATCTTACTCATTATTTTCAGTGAGAAGGACAGGGAGGAAGGAAAAGGGGAGAGAGAAGGGGAGGGAGAGAGACACATCAATGGATGGTTGCCTTTCATCTGCCTCCAGATACACACCTGGTTGGAGACCTGGCTGGAGATCTGGATATGTGTCCTGGCTGGAGAATCAAACCAGCGACCTTTGGGTTCACAGGCCAGCACCATTTTATTGAGCCACCAGCCTGGACTATATAATTTTTTTAAACAAAAATTTGACTACAGTAGCCTTGTAGTATAGTTTGATGTCTGGTATTGTGATTCCTCTTATCTTGTTCTTCTTTCTCAAGATTGCTGTGGCTATTTGTGGGCATTTTTGGCTCCATATAAATTTTTGAAGCATTTTTTTCTATTTCTGTGAAGTATGTCATTGGTATTTTAATTTGGATTGCATTGACTCTATAGGTTGCTTTGGGTAGTATGGACTTTTTAATGATGTTAATTTCCCATCCATGAACATGGTATATGCTTCCATTTATTTGTATCTTCCTTAATTTCTTTCTTTGATGTTCTGTAGTTTTCTGAGTACAGATCTTTTACCTCCTTGGTTAAGTTGATACCTAAGTACTTTATTTTTCTTGTTGCTATAGTAAATGGGATTTGTTTTCTAGCTTCTATCTCTGATGTTTCATTATTGGTATACAAAAATGCTTCTGATTTCTGGGTACTGACTTTATATCCAGCTACTTTGCTAAATTTGCTTATTAGGTCAAGTAAGTTTTTGGTGGAGTGTATTGGGTTTTGTATGTATACTATCATATCTGCAAATAATGATGGTTTGACTTCCTCCTTTCTAATTTGGATCCCTTTGATTCCTTTTTCTCCTCTGATAGTTAGTTTTGGCTAAAACTTCCAAAATGATCAAAACAGTCTGGTACTGGCATAAGAATAGACATATAGATCAATGGAACAGAATAGAGACCCCAGAAATAAACCTAGGACTCTATAGGCAATTAATATTTGACAAAGGGGGAAGGAACATAAAATGGAGTAAAAACAGTCTCTTCAACAAGCGGTATTGGGAGAACTGGCCAACAACATGCAAAAAGATAAAACTAAACCACCAACTTACACCATACACCAGAATAAACTCAAGATGCATAAAGGACTTAAACATAAGCAGTGCCACCACAAAGGTCTAGAGAAAAATATAGGCAGGAAAATTTTAGATATCCTATGCAGAAATATGTTAATTGATACTTCACCAAGGGCAAATAAATAAATAAATAAAAGAACAAATAAACAAACGGGATTATATCAAATTGAAAAGTTTCTGTTCAGCTAAAGAAAACACCAGCAAAATTCAAAGGACATCAACTGTAAGGGAAAACATATTTGCCAGTGATACCTCAGACAAGGTTTTGATCTCCAAAATATATAAAGAACTCAAGCGACTCAACACCAGGGTGACAGCCCAATTTAAAAATTGGCAAAGGACCCAAACAGACAACTCACTGAGGAAGATATACAAAGGGTCCAAGGGCATATGAAAGAATGCTCAACATCACTGGTCATCAGAGAGATGCAAATTAAAACCACAATAAGATACCACCTCACACCTGTCAGAATGGCAATCATCAACAAATCAACAAACAACAAGTGTTGGCGAGGATGTGGGGAACAGGGAACTCTGGTGCACTGTTGGTGGGAATACAGGCTGGTGTGGCCACTATGGAAAATAGTATGGAGTTTCCTTAAAAAACTAAAAATAGAACTGCCTTTTGATCCAGTGATTCCACAACTAGGACTATACCCAAAGAACCCTGAAACACCAATTCAGAAAAACCTATGTACCCCTATGTTCATAGCAGTGCTATTTACAATAGCCAAGTGCTGGAAACAGCCTAAGTGCCCATCAGTGGATGAATGGATCAAAGAACTTTGGTACATTTACACAATGGAATACTACACAGCAGAAAGAAAGGAACTCCTAACCTTTGCAACAACATTGATGGAACTGGAAAGTATTATGCTAAGTTAAATAAGCCAGTCAATGAAAGACAAATACCATATGATCTCACCCATTTCAGGACAATAATGAACAAAATAAACATATAAGCAAAACAAAAATAGATACATGAATACAATGAATATATCTCCAGTGGGCAGAGGCGGGGAAGGAGTTGGGGGGAGGGAATAGGTGGAGGCAAAGAAGGAGAGCAGTTTAGTCAGGGAACTAGTATGGAAGAACCATGGACATGGAAAACAAATGAGATTGACTTTGAGGGGCGTTAGTGGGTGGGGAAGGGGGCAGAGGGAAGGAAAAAGGGGATGGATGTAATAAAACAACAATAAAATTAAATTAGAAAAATTTGTTGATTCCCATTCATTCAAATTGTAACCTGAGTTTCTAATGGTTTATTTTTATAATTAACTCATTTATCCCCCAAACCAATGTCTTATATTTAAACATTTCTCTAAAATCAGTCTTGGTTTTAATAATTTGCATCTTCCCTTTTTTTTTGTTAGTCTAGCAAAGATTTGTCAAATTTGTTCCCTTTTCAAAGAACCTGTCTTTGGTTGCATCAATTCTCTGTGTTTTTTTCTAGTTTTTATTTTATTTTTTTATCTACTGTAACTGTACTCTTCCTTTTCTAGTTTAGCAAGGTATAAATTTAGATTATTAATTTGAGATTCTCTTTTCAAATGTAGGCATTTACTGGTATGCATTTCCTTTTGAGAACTATTTTACTGCATCCTATTGGTTTTGATGTTGTTTTCATTTTTATTCATATGTAATAAGTTTCTAATTTCCCTTGCTCTTTCTCATCTAACCTTTACCCTACATTTGTAAATTTTCAGGTTTTCTTGGTTATTGATTTCTAGCTTCATTCTATTTTATTTAGAGAACCTATTTCATCTGATATCAATTTTAAAAACTGTATTGGCAATGTTTTGTAACCTAACATATAGTTTATACTAGAGAATATTCCAGGTTCACTCATGAAGGATTTGTATACTGCTATTGTTAGGCACAGTGTTGCCTAGGTCTCTTTGGGCTAGTTGATTTGTAATGTTATTCAGGTTCTTTCTTTATTGTCCTTCTGTCTAGATGTTCTATAAATCTTAAAAATGAAGTATTGGCATCTTGGACTATTACAGTATTATTGCCTATTTTTCCATTCAATTTTTCCTTCATATTTTTCAGGAGTGTATTGTTTGGTACATATAAGTTTATAATTGTTATCACTTCTTAATTAATTTAACTTTCCATCAAACTGTAAGTGTTTTTTTGTCTCTTGTAACAGTTTTTACTTATGGTCTAAAGTTTTAAAAATTATATTAGAAAAGCCACACTATCACTCTTTTGTTACTATTAGCATAGAAGGTTTTATTCCCCATTCTTTCACCATCAACTTATTTGTGTCTTTAGATCTAAAGTAGGTCTTAGATAATTTAAAAAAATCTATTATGAAAACCTCTGACTTTTGACAAAGAGCTTCTTCCCTTCTGCTTTCAATTCTCTTTTGTTTTGGTTTTCAACGGTGTGATTATAATGTGTTACAGCATGGATCTTTTTTGTTACGGATTTATTGCAATTCTTGGATGTACAGATTCATATATTTCTAATAATTTGGGACATTTTTGGTCTTTCTTTACTCAAATATTTATTGCTAAGTAAATATTTCTCTCTTCTTCTTTAGAAATTCCCGTATCATATACTTATCTTATTAATGGTGACACACCATTAAAAGTTTGCTCTTTTTTTCCTGCCTAATAATAGCTATAGTTAAATCCTTCAAGTAACCATTTATTTCAGTTATCATACTTTTAAATCCCATATTTGTATTTGATTTCTTTCTAAAATTTTTGTTCTTTTTTTTGTCTTGCATCATTTTTCTGGTTTCTTTTAGCTCCTTGAGCATACTTAAGACAGTTGTTTAAATCTTTTTGTGGAGCCAATTTTCTGGGCTTTTTTGGGGACATTCACTACTGTGACTGGATCATATGTTTCTATTTTTTGTATATCCTGCAATTTTCTGTTGAAATTTGGTCATTTGACTATTTTAATATAGGAACTCTGGAAATCAGACTCTTTTCTTTCCCTAGAGTTTGCTCTTTTGGATAGTTGAGGACTGCAGCTATCTCTTTGTTTAATGACTTTTCTAACCCTTTTTGCAAAGGTTGCATTTCTTGTCATATGTGGTCATAGAATTCTCTGTTTCTTAGCGTAAGTTCAGCTTGTGTTTTGACAGAGCATGTTAGAGTTACCTTTTTCTTGATTCAGCATCCACTTAACTGCCATAAACCTTTGATTGTTATCTGAAGGTCTGACAAATTGTGAGAGAATCTGTTTGTTTTTCAGTGTTTCTCTGGAGGAATAGGACTTTGAGGCTGCTTACTCCACCATTTTTGCTTATGTCACTCTTCTGCATTAAAACTTTTAATTTAGTAAAATGTAATAAGTTTTTACAGGGATCAGGTTTAGGATACAAAGATATAATAGCATCTGACTTGTTTACTTGGATTAGATTACAATTAAGTGGATAAGGCAACCCTGAATATATGTAATTAGGTATATGAACAAATAAATGAAGAGAGTAAAAAATGATGAATGTCAAAGTTGACAGCATCTCTTACTAAAATTAGAATGCTAATATAAAGCTACATCTGGAATTTACCTGCTTTCTAAAATAATTTTACTCTTATTTGGTGGCAGAATATTCTAGTACTGACAATATAGTATCACATTTACAACCATTTATAGCACAATTTAGGGTTTGAGGGGAATTGAAATGAGATTTCTAATTTGTAGTAGGTTTGCCTTGTCACCCAGGGTCAAAACACAACAGATTTATCATAGAGCTAAGCTACATTTTTGCAACTCTTACTCCTTACCCATGGATTTCTAATTCATTCCATGAATAGCATGGAGTATACCAAACAGTCTTGGTATACAATTGGAAATGTTAGTACACTTATCTTCCTAATTTTCTCTTTGAAGAACTTTTCTTCATTGTACTTTCTTCCCTGATCATGTCATGAAATAGAAGTGCTGCTAATAATACTCATTCCATCATTACTTTTCTTCTCTGAAATTTGAAAAATGTCCAGACTTTGTTTATTTAAAACTATATTTTCTTAGAAAACAATCTTAATTTTTATTAGCTGATATATTTCCTATGAATTTAGACCATATCAAGAGTTGATATAATTAAACTTTGTTAGTAGTTACCCTGGCAAGATCAGAGTGAATCTAGAGATCAAATGATGATAAAGTGTACACTGCTAATTTGTAAATTCTATTCAGTTTTATTCTTTATTTTATGCTGGCTTCCATGAGAAGAGCACCTCAGAGTCATGTTCATACCTATCATGTCTTTGCGAGTAAAGTATATATGAGCAAAAATAGATTCTTGTTTTTTCTGTTCCTTATTAATGAATAAAATATCATCATCCATATTAGCAAATAATTCTATTTAGTTTTTATTGTACCTGGATTCTTTGGTTACGAACACCAGGGGATAGTGCTGTATGTCTTAATATAAAACCAGTTAACTTGATAAAAATTGGCAATTTATGTAATCAAAAGACAGCTGAGGAACCAAACTCAGAACAAGAATGGATACCTCCAAGACTAGTGACCTGGAAGATTACATATATGCTACCATAAAATACAATAATGCAAGCATAATCATCAGAAAATTAGGCCTGTTGGTTAGGTCTGTTTTTAAATTTCCTTTTCTCTCCCCATGACTTCCTTTATTTTTCTTGACTCCCAACATTGTATAGAACCTCAGTCCAATTGTGACTAGAAATAGAAATAATGGTAATTTTGGGGTGTTTTTCTTCTTTTAAAGAAAATATATACAATAGTTTTTCACTGGGGATTAGGCTTGTTGTAACAATTTAATATGTATATTTGTCTTCACTTGGAAACAGACTCTAAGATAGAGGTTTGTTTGCATGGAGATTTTTTTTGGGGGGGAAATGCTCTGAAACACCCGTGAAAAATGGTAGATTATGGGGTGGTCAAAACAAAATGAACCTCATCTGCTACAAGGGATCTGTGAGTTCCATCAAAGTTGTGCTATACAGAGAAAAGTGGCCTATATCTTTGCATTCTCAGTCATCCAGTTATGACTTTGAGCTTCACCAAGGTACAAGGCAGAGGACTATGTCAGGCAGATGCATTAGCTAAAAGAAATGTATCTGAAAACAGGGCAATCAAAGTATGGTTGCCTTTCACCTGCCTCCAGGTACAAACCTGGCTGGAGACCTGGCTTGCAACCTGGTTATGTGCCCTGGCTGGGAATCAAACCAGCTACCTTTGGGTTTGCTGGCTGGTGCCTATCCACTGAGCCACTAGCCAGGGCTTGTTTTATTCTTTTTTTAATATATGGAAAAGCTAAATAGTTTAAACATGTTTGATTATCTCAAATATATAAAATATATGCTATAGAGAACATTCATGTACTATAGATATTTTAGGTACCTTAGACTGAAAAATATAATTTTGATAGTAAATGTTAGAGGAGGTAAAATACAGTATAAATAACTTCCTGTTCCTTTTAAATAAATCTTAGGAAAAATTTAAATGCCAACTTAAGAAAGACATTTTTGGCTATAATTTATTTTATTATCTTTAATTAAATTTGGGTAATTTGGTTCATAACATTACATAAATTTTAGGTGTATACAATTTTATTATATGCTATCTGTATAATGTAATATGTGCTGATCAGCTGAAAGTCTGGTCTTGTCCCATCATCATATTTGATCCCTTTTACCCACTTAATTCTTCCCTCACCCTTCTTTCTCTTCTGGTACCAGCATTCTGTCTAGAAAAAGTCCAGCCATTGTTAGTATAACGAGAACAGTTTGTTCAACATAGATATAACCTGGCAGCTAAGGAGAGTGGACTGGAATGCACATGTGTGAGCAGAAAGAATATTGTTCTGCATTTGGAAGAACTGCGTTAGGTCCCAAGGCACCTACTTTGAAGGGAAGGGAGGCATCATTGTCCTATGTATAATGTTTCTTGTATCTTATATCTTCTTCAATAAATGTTTCTATTTTTCATAGTAAATGGCTGAACACTTTCTGGACAGACCTCATGTAAGTTTGTGTATTGCTTTTGTTTTAGATGCCACATTGAGTGAAATCGTATGGTTCTTATTTTTTTCCATCTGACTTACTTCACTTAGCATGATACTCTCAAGGTCCATCTGTGTTGTCCCAAATATTAGCAATATTTCACCTTTTTATGGTAAATAGATTCAATTTTGTGTGTGTGTTTTATCATCCTAAGTGTCCTTCAACGGGTGATTGGATAGTTCATTTTAAAAGAAAATTTATAGTCATCCATAGGATTCTCTTATGCTGAGTATTATTTGCATTACTAAAAAAATCTTTGTGAAATAATTATATTTTGTATATTAAATTTTACATGTGTTTTCTCAGTGTAATATTAATTTTACTATATCATTATCATACTGACATTTCCCCCATTTCTCTCTGTATATGGCTGGCCCTTCCTCTAGAGACTGCCAGCTAGCTAGCCTTGAAGTTAATCTTATCCCAGAGCCGGGAACACTGAGCCCAGGGGCAACCAACATAGTGGCCCTGAACCAGCAGGTGTTGCCTTTGGGTACACTGCCTCTTTGCTCTAAGGTACATATAGCCTCCTTTGTTCCAATGTGTAGTATCTGAGATGACCTTACTGTAAGCTAGATGTGCATGGCTATTGTGCAGGGTGGACAAACTGCAATGGAATGCTGGGACCCCCCCGCCCCATCCCCGGAAGGATCCACCTGACCTTTGGTCCTTAGCCAGCTGCCTCTTGCAATAAAACTTGCAAATCTCCTGACAGCTCTGTGAAAGTTTCTCTTCACCAGCAGATCAGGGACTGTCTCCTTGAAATCAGAACCTGTAGGTCCAGTGGTCTCCAGGGACCCCCAAGACCTAACACATACCATGATGAAAAATAGATGTTTTTGTTAATTGTATTTTTTTGGTTATAAATTTTAATTAATGGTAAGTTTTACATTTAGATAAATTCAATTACATGGGTACTATTCTTATCCAAATTATATGTCTTATAAAAACATTCAGCAAATATTAACTTAAATCAGTAGTGTAGGAAAGGGAAAAAAGGAAACCTAATTATAGGTTTAAAAATAGCTGAGCAATGCAACAACCTATCTTAAACATCACCTACCATATAAAAATGGGAGCATTAAACATACAGAAATTACATTAAACAGAAGCCAATACATACCTTTGTGCATCACTGAATATTTGCAATATTACTGGGTCTATTCTGCTATGGATAAGCATTACGTGACACGCAAGCATAACAATGCCAGTGGAAGTTAGTCAAGTGCAACTGTAGGGAAAGAGATGCACGTATGTTCATCTTACTCAGATTCAAGAAAAAATGTATACTTTGTTCACTCAGCAAATTTCAGTGGAGAACTGAAGAGACCTTACAGAGGTCTGTATTTTTTAATTAAAAAATAATTCTAATATGTGTTGATGAATGACAAATTACTTATTACTCAATTAAGCCTGTATGTAATGAAGGGCCTCTGAAAATAAAACAAGCATTTATATATTTTCAGACCCACTTTAAAGACCACTTGTTTAACTGACAAATTCAATAAGAAAGAATCTCACACTAAGTTAAAAATTCACTCATAAAAGATAACATTAATTAAGGTTGATAATTTTTAGTAATTCACTACAAAAATCTTGAAGAACAGAACAATAGTGCTTTGTATATAAGATTGCACCATCATTAGTGACATTGGTAAGGATTTACTTAAAATTAGTCAAACAATTATAAAGTGGGTCTAAAAACAAGAAAGAATATCTTGCTTGTTTGATTTTATCCCCACACATTATATATAGCTGATTTCCATCTGAGAAATTCTTCAGTGAATTGATAAAAAATAAATCTCATGTTTCAATAATCAAAGTTTAAGAAAATCTTTATATGTCAACAAAGAAATCAGGCATTATATATTTGAATCACTCTTGATATTCAATTTGAATGTGCATGTCTCAATTAATATGAAACCTGCAAATGAAAACATTCTATTAGAATGAGAATTCAATAGCAATATTAGTCTTGTGTGTTGCCACAAAAAATTTTAGAAGGCATTCTAACAATATAGCAATTGTATCTGAATTATTTCCCAAATACAAACATGTACATTTATTTATTTCAATATACTGTTTTTATTTTTATTTTTTTTTTATTTTTGAGTATTTAGCTTAATGCCTGTTATCAATTTTCCCAGGCCAAAGGACTGACCAAACTATATTTACTATCACTTTTCCTTTTTTCCATTATGTGCTGCTGAAAAAGAATAAGTGGATTTTTGATTTCACAACTCCACAGACAACTCAGCAGTTAACATGAATATCCCTTAACAATTTATATCTACATCAAAATAATATTTGGTCTTTAAAAACATCTAGACAATCTATTTCTAGAATAGTAAGCCAGAAATTTCAGGTTTTTGTTTAACTAATAGTAATACTAAAGAAACTAATAAAAAGTAGGCAAGGTGGAGGAAATCTTCTATGAGGTAGATTTATCTGGTGATAACTTTTATATAAGTAAAACTTACCTGACATATATGATCATAGTAATTATAAAGGATATTTGTGTAATTATTATTTTAAAACCATGATTATTTTTCCTTATTTATTTTTTATTTTTATTAGAATTTTTAAAAGATTTTATTTATTATTTTTAGAGAGAGGGGAGGGGAAGGAGGTAGAGAGGGAGAGAAGCATCAGTGTATGGTTGCCTTTCACCTGCCTCCAGCTAAGGACATGGCTGGAGACCTGGCTTGCCACCTGGTTATGTACCCTTACAGGGAATCGAACCAGTGACCTTTGGGTTTGCAGGCCGGCACCTTTCCACTGAGCCACCAGCCAGGGCTTCCTTATTTATTTTTATCTTTGGTAGTTTTTATGGAGAATAAATTATTGAGAGTTCTCTATAGTTTCACTATTGTGTTTCATATTTTATAAAGATATTACATTCAAATGTTGAATATTAAAATGCATAATATAAATATATGCATTTTATATATAATATATAACTATATATCTATAAAACATCAATCACCCTCCTTCACACTGATGAGCAGCTGGTTATGGTGGAGATGCTATTGATGAGTAACTAGTAGTTATTTCAGTCTGAGTATTAGGGTGTCAATTTAAGTGACAGAAGTAGGTGACTATGCTTTAGTTATGCTCCAGCTTTAAAATACTTTATTCAAGGAATATTTTTGTTGATTTTAAAAAATGTATCTGTATTGTAGCTAGAAATAAAATTCCTTTTTTTTTTTTTTCAGGGTCATACAAATAATTCTCTCCAATTCTTTTAAAACAACGTTGATGATTAGTGACCTGGCAGTAAGAAATAGGAAGTAAATTTCAAGATACTATGTCATAAAATTTAAAAAATATATTTTGACTTTAATTTATAAGTTTAGAGCTAGAGTTATTACACCTATAATAAGTTGATATACATGAAATATTAAAATGGAAGAAAATTGTGCATTTTTCTAACAAGAAAGGAGCAGGACAGAAAAGCAAAACATTTCGGAACTGAACTAGTGTTATTCCATCCTCTGTCACCAAGGAGAACTAAATAAAGTGCCAGCCACCACTGCAGATTGCAAGTGCTTAGATTGATCTCTAGAAATGTAAGTGCTAAAGTCAGTAACATGAAGAATGATTGAGTTCCTGTTCCCATTACTAAGCCTGCAGACACAGGCAACGCTTGATGCAGGATGCTGCTGCGAATTGCGAATTGCGTGTGAACTCTCATAGTCCTCTACTAGGCGTCTTCATGAGAAAAACGGCAGAACATGTAGGAGAGAGTGTAATGAAAAGTCATTTGTAAAGCGCTGGGACCTATGCAAATAACTCAAGTACTTGGACCACAATATTTAAGTATTTCAACAAAAAGTTTACTAAGATATATAGGAATGCTATTCAGTATGGAAGGCTATAATATGTATTTAACTTCATACTCACCAAAAACAAAATGAATTCTTGATGATCAAAAACAAAAAGAAAAAGAAATGCACAAAACACTTTTAAATTTAAAAAAAAAAAAAAAAAACTCTTTAAGAAAATTCCATGTTTTTCATTACTAACCCTTCATTCCTACAGCAGTGCACTAGGGTTTCCTTTTCTCCACATCCTCACCAGCACTTGTAGTTTGCTGATTTATTGATGATAGCCATTATGACAGGTGTGAGGTGATATCTCACTGTGGTTTTAATGTGCATCTCTCTGATTATTAGTGGCAATGAGCATCTTTTCATATGTCTATGAGTTATATGTATGTTGTCTTTGGAGAAGTGTATATTCAAGCCTTTTGCTCATTTTTTAAAAAAGATTTTATTTCATTATTTTTAGAAAGAGGTGAAGGGAGAGAGGCAGAGAGGGAGAGAGACATCAATGTATGGTTGCCTTTCACCTGCCTCCAGCTACAGACCTGACTGGAGACCTGGTTTGCAATCTGGTTATGTGCCCTGGCTGGGGAATCGAACCTGCGACCTTTAGGTTCGCAGGCCGGCACCTTATCCACTGTGCTACCAGCCAGGGCTCTGCTACCAGCCAGGGCTCTCATTTTTTGAAATTTGATTGTCTCCCTGATGTTGAGTTGTATAAGTTCTTCATATATTTTGGAAATTAAACCCTATTGATGCATCATTGGCAAATATGTTCTCCCAGCCATGGCTTTCTTTTTTATTTTGGTGATGTTTTCTTTAGCTGTGCAGATTGTTAATTTGATATAGACCCATTTAAATTGTTTTCTTTTGTTTCCCTTGCCTTAGGAGATATATTCGCAAAAGTATTGCTATGCCAGATATCTGAGATTTTAGTGCCTATGTTTTTCTTCTAGGACATTTATTATTTTGTGATATATTTGTCTTCTATCCACTTTGAGTTTATTCTTGTGTGTGGTGTTAAGTGAGTGATATAGTTTCATTTTTGTACCTACCAGCCCACTTTTCTCAATACCGTCTAATGAAAATAATGTCTTTGCTCCACTGTATGTTCGTGTCTCCTTTGTTAAATAGTAATTGATGGTCAAGTTGTGGATTTATTTCTGGGTTCTCTGTTCCATTGATTTAGTTGCCTGGTCTTATATCAGTCCTAGGCTGTTTTGATGACAATGACGTTATGAGGTATTGTGATATCTCCAACTTTGTTTTTCTTTCTCAAGTTTCTTGAGGCTATTTGGAGTCCTTTTTTGTTTCCATATGTATACATTTTAAAAATATTATTCTAGAGTTATGAAACATGGCATTGGTGTATTAATAGAAATTGCATTGAAACTATAGATTGTTTTGGGAAATATGGACATTTTAATGATGTTAATTTTTCCAAACCATGAAAATGATGTATGCTTCCATTTATTTGTATCTTTTTCTTCTTTTTCTTCTTCTTCTTCTTCTTCTTCTTCTTCTTCTTCTTCTTCTTCTTCTTCTTCTTCTTCTTCTTCTTCTTCTATTTGTATCTTTTTCAATTTCTTTCTTCAGTGTTCTGTAGTTTTCCGAGTATGGGTCTTCTTCATCCTTGGTTGAATATATTCTGAGGTACCTTTTGTTGCTGTTGTCACAATAGTAAAAAAATTGTATTCTAATTTTTTTCTAGTAATTCATTGTTGTCATGTAAAAATGACCAACATCTGAGTATTGATTTTGTATCCTACTACTTTTGCAAATTCATTTATTAGGCCTAGTAATTTTTGGTAGGTTCTTTAGAGTTTTCTGTGTACAATATGTCATCTGTGATTAATGACAGTTTTATTTTGTCTGTTACAATTTAGATGTGTTTTATCCTCTTTTCTGATTCTTATGGCTAGGATTTCCCATATTATGTGGAATAAGAGTAGTAAAAGTGATTATCCCTGTCTTGTTTCCAATTTTAAGGAAAATACTTTTAGTTTTTACCCTTTGAGTATGATGTCAGCTGTCAGCTTTACATATGTGGCCTTTATTATGTTGAGTTGTGATCCTTCTATTTCTACTATGTTGAGAGTTTTTATTATAAATGAATGTGGGATTTTATCAAATGTATTTTTTCTGCATCTATTGATGTGGTCATGTGATTTTATCTTTCACTTTGTTTATGTACTATATCACATTCATTGGTTTGCAAATACGGTACCAACTTTGTATCCTTGGGATAAATGCCACTTGATTATAGTGTATAATCTTAATGTATAGTTGGATCTGGTTTACTAACATTTTGTTGAAGATTTTAGCATCGATGGTTATCAGGAGTATTGGCCTATAATTTTCTTTCCTTATTGTGTGTTTTTCTGATTCTAGAATTAGGATAATACTGGCTTTGTAAAAAGAGCTTGGAAGTATTCCCTCCTCTTGAAATGTTTAAAATAGTTTGAGGATAGGTGTTAGTTCTTTGCATTATTGGTAAAAATTGCCTGCGAAACAATCAGGTCCAGAGCTTTTGTTTGCTGGGAATTTTTGATTACTGCTTGAATTTTATTAGTTGTTATTGGTCTATTGAAGTTCTCTGACTCTTCCTGATTAAGTTTAAGATTGTACGTCTCTAGAAATTTATCCATTTTGTCCAGGTTGTCCAACTTCTTGGCATATAGTTTTTCATAGTATTTTTTAGAATTCTTTGTATTTCTCTGACATGAGTTGTTACTTTTCCTCTTTCATTTTTGATTTTATTTATTTAGGCTCCCTCTTTGTTTTTCTTCACGAGTCTGGTTAAAGTTTTGTCTATTTTACCTTTTCAAAGAACTAGCTTCTAGTTTCATTGATGTTTTTGAATTAGTTTTTTAGTTATTATGTCATTTACTTCCATTTTGATCTTTATTATTTCCTTACCTCTACTTACTCTGTGTTTTTGTGTTTGTTTTTCTAGATTTTTAAAGTGTAACTTGTTTAGAGATTTTTTTTTTTTTTGCTACTTGAAGTAGGCTTGCAGTGCTATAATCTTCCCTTTCAAAACTGCACTTGCTGCATCCTATAAACTTTAGGTTGCTGTGTATTCATTTTTATTTGTTCCCAACTAACTTTTTATTTCTTCCTTGATTTCATTGACAACTAATTCATTATATAGTAACATTTTTTTTTAGGTTTCATGTATTTAAATGTTTTTGAATCTTTTTATTGAGATATTGATTTCTACTTTCATGTCATTGTGATCTGAGAAGATGGCTGATATGATTTTAATTTTCTTGAATTTATTAAGCATTAGGTTGTGTCCTTACATATAGTCTGCCTTTGAGATGAACTATACTCATTCAAGAAGAATGTATATGCTGCTGCTTTGGGATAAAATGTTCTGTAAATGTCAATTAAATCCATTTGGTAGAGTATGTTGATTAATATCACTGTTGCCTTAGTCATTTTTGTCTGGTCTGGTAAATCTGCCCATTGATGATAGTGGAGTTGTAAAATCCCCTAACTGTATTGCTGTTGATCTCTTCCTTAAAATTCATCAAATTTTTCAGGTACTCTTAAATTGGGTGCTTACAAAGGGGGCCACAAAAAACTGGAATTTTCTGGAGAGCAGGCCCCCTGTAGTGCAGCTTTCCTCGCTAGTTGAGTTCTAGGAGCCCCTCTACATCAGCATACCAGCTGGAGTTAGACTCTTTCAATGTGTTTGCCCATTTCATGATTGGTGATTTATGAGTACACCTGCCCACATTATGCTGAATGTTCAGCATTTTTGGACCCAAAACAGTACAACCCCTATGCTCCACCCTCCCTATTCACCTGAACTTGCCCTGAGTGACTCTTTTTGTTTCCCCCAATGAAAAAAGTCCTTAAAAAGAAATGTTTTGATAATGTGGAGGGGGTAAAACAAAAAATAGCAAAAGCATTAAAAGGCATCAAAATCAATGAGTTCAAAATCTATTTTCAGCAAAGGAAAAAGTGTCTTGATAGGTGTATTGCATTAAGTGGTGAGTACTTGGAAGGTTACTCACCTTAACCTTGGAAGTTTAAACATTTAAGAATAAATACACTTTTATAAATTATGGGATTTTTTGGGTCCCTCCTCTTATATGTTTACAAGGTTACATCCACTTATTGGATCAATTTTTTAAGTATTATCTAGTAATCTTTGTTTCTTGTTATAGCCTTTGGTTTTGAAGTGTATTTTGTGAGATATAGGTGTTATTACACCTGATTTTTGTTTCTTTGTATCTATTTGCATGAAATATTTTCCTCCATCACTTCACTTTCAACCTGTGTAAATCTTTTTGAGATCTGAGGTTGGTCTCTTGTAGACAGCATATATAAGGATCATATTTTCTTATCCATTCAGCTCCTCTATTGGTGTATTTGATCTATTTACTTTTAAGATGATTATAGTTAGGTATTTATTCATTGCCATTTTTCTTTTCATTTATGTTTCTCTCTTTTTTCTATTTCTTCTTCTTACAGCAGTCCCTTTAACCTCTCTTGCAATGCTGGTTTGGTGGCAATGCACTCCTTTAGGTAATTTTTTTCTCTGGGAAACTTTATTTCACCTTCAATTTTTTTTTTTTTTTAATTTTATTGTTGTTGTATTACATCCATCCCCTTTTTGCTCCCCTCTGTCCCCCTCCCCACCCACCCATTCCCCCCAAAGTCAGTCCCACCTGTTGTCCATGTCCATGGTTCCTTTATACTAGGTTCTTGTCTAAGCTGCTCCCCTTTCTTGCCTCTGCCTCCCCATCACCTTCAATTTTTAAATAACCTTTGGTTGCATGTCTTTATTTCTCATCACTTAGTATTTTTCATGCCAATACCTTCCTGGCTGAAGTGATTCTATTGAGAAATCAACTGAGAGCTTTATGGGAACCCCTTCGTAAGTAACTAAACTCTCTCTTTTGCTGCCTTCATAATTCTTTTTTTTTTTCCTAAAGAAACATCCATGTGTGTTTGCTTCTCATATGCTCCCCAACTTCTCATATGGCCCACAACCCAGGCATGTGCCCTGACTGGGAATCAAACTTGTGACCCCTTGGTTTATAGGCTGTCTCTCAAGCTTCTCTCAATCTCCTGAGCCACACCAGCCAAGGCACCTTTATGATTCCTTATCTTTACTCTTCACAATTTTAATTATG
This sequence comes from Noctilio leporinus, assembly GCA_004026585.1. Classification (NCBI taxonomy): domain Eukaryota; kingdom Metazoa; phylum Chordata; class Mammalia; order Chiroptera; family Noctilionidae; genus Noctilio; species Noctilio leporinus. The sequence goes on along the minus strand of PVIW01007065.1, from coordinate 7,148 downwards.
ATGTATCTTGGTGTTGATCTCTTGGGTTTATCTTGATTGGTACTTCGTGCTTCCTTAACTTGTGTGACTTTTCTTTCAATAGGTTAGGGAAGTTTTCTGCCATTATTTCTCTGAACAGATTCTTCATTCCTTATATCCTATGATACATATGTTGTTCTGCTTGATGTTGTCCCAGAGGTCCCTTAGACTTTCCTCATTTCTTGTAAATCTCTTTTGATTTTAATTTCCTCTTTCAATGGTTACTATTATCTTGTCTTCTAATTTGTTGATTTGATCCTTTGCTTCATCTAACCTATTATTTATTCCTTCTAGTGAATTCTTCATTTCAAATACTGTAATAAGCTGACTGGTTCTTGTTTATGGCTTCTGTCTTTTTTTAATGTTTATTATCTCTTTGTTTAAGTTCACACTGAGGTCATTCATTTTTCCTGTAAGGTCCTTGAGCATCCTCATTACCATTATTTTAATTCTGCCTCTGGTGTTTGGGTTGTTTCCATTTCATTTATTTCTTTTAATTCTTTTTGGGGGATTTCTATTTTTCTTTAGTTTGGGAGATTTTTCTTTGTCTCCCCATTTCTTTTCTGTGTGTATTTTCATGTAATTTCAATGTCACTTTGTGCTATAGATACCAATTTACATATGTGTTTCAAAAAGTCTTACCTCTCATACTTCTAATTATATGAAGGAAACCATACATGTGTAATTAATTACTTAATTTCCTCTTTTCAAGTCTTCCACCAAGATCAATGATTTTTGAATTGGAGGGAAATAATAGTTGCTGATTATAGAATTCTGAAGCTGTATAGAGTGAAAACAATTATAAGGAATGATTCCAGCTCATTTAAATCAGTTTATTTTTTATTCTTGATTGATGATGGTATAACAATTTAAAGACATGGAAAAATATCACAGAGCAAGTTAAATGTTTAGAGATTGGAGAATGTTCTGATTTGATAGAATGTTGAAGATAAAGAATGAAATTGGGCCCTGGCTGGTGGCTCAGTGGATAGGCACCAGCCTGCAAACCCAAAGGTCGCTGGTTTGATTCCCAGCCAGGGCACATAACCAGGTTGCAGGCTAGGTCTCCAGCCATGTCCTTAGCTGGAGGCAGGTGAAAGGCAACCATACATTGATGTTTCTCTCCCTTTCTTCCTTCCTCCCTGCTCTTCTTTCTAAAAATAACAAGTAAAATCTTTAAAAAAAATGAAAATGAATAATTTTGTCTCTACTTCTAAGCAAAAATGTTAGTAAATTAATTAGTGATAGATACCTAGAGATAATAATATCTAGAAAAATCTTAGTTTACTAAGATTGAACACAAGCCTGGATGACAAAAAATGGACATTCCAGGTATAGAATAGTGAGAAAACAATTAGACAAATGAACCATGAAGATAAGATTATAAGTGTGAAGACATTTTATATCATTCCATATGGCACATTTTAGTTAAAATTTTATTGCTGTCAAAGAATATAGATACAACTCCTAATTATCTTTCCCTGTCTCTTTTATTGTTGTTCTATCAAATAGAATTACTATTATATTTAGCCGATTCACCTCTGCTATTCCCTAAAATAATACTAGCTCTCCATTACATGCATATCTGAAACCTCTTCTTCACTATTCCAAAAATGCATATGATCAACACTTCTTTTGCCTGATTTCCTTTCTATCATACAATATTTTTCTGCATTATTTATCTTCTATTTTCTATTTTTATCTGTTTCGCTACATTTTCACTTTAATTTGTGTAGCAATTTCTATTTATACCAATCTAACTTTCTGTTAAGTACTATCCCTATTTCTCATTTGATTTTCTTTGACCCTTTCACCAACCTTTAAATTATTGATTTCTGTGAGACAATTACAACATATAAAACATTTGGAAATTATGATGATCAACTACTGACTTCTAATGAGTATGATCAAAGATACTAAGTATTCTTAATGCTTGGGATGATTGACTTTAGTGAAGAATTTTCTCATATTCCTCACTACTTCCAAATAACTCATCACACATTAGTGCATATAAGTTGGCTAATAGTGATCTGAGCCTAGAATATAATATTGTTTTACACAAAAGTATATTTTTCAGTTTAAAATATTATCTATTTTTTAGAAATGGAACTACTACATATGCCAAATTAAGAGTGTAGCCTACTTTTCCAAGAACTTCCCAACTATTGTTCAATATTATGAAACTCATTTCACCAACGACAATGAAACTTGTGGTGTTTGATATCCCACTGTGACAGAAAGAGTGGTCTGCATTTGTAGCTGTTAATTTATGCAAAGATGTGACTAATCCAATATATCTTCTTGTGATGTTATATCTAACCATTTATACATTAGTTTACAGTATAGTTTACAAAATCATTTTATATATTGTCAATAATATTTGATGGAATAATAGAAATAAAATTACTCTAAAAATTTTTAATGATAATTGATCCATTTATTTTTAATTTGTGTGTGAACTATATTATCTTTGAAATTACTTTCACAGTAGTAAAAATATCTTTATATAATACTTGTTAATAAAAACATAATAAAAATTAAATTATGTACTTGACTCTATATCACAGAAAATGGGTATTTCTAAAAGTTTACAAACAAATCTTTTGTTTGAAAAGTGAGATAACAATAACAATGTTAGTTAATTATTACTGAGCACTTACCATATACCAAGGAAGGTATTGAGCAACTTATATGTAGGCAACTCACTCAGTTCTTCTAGAAATCTATGTGGAATGCATTTTTATAATTCTTGATTTACCATAAGTCAAAAGAAAAAGGGACAGTAAAAATGTTGACAACAAACACAGACATAATTAACTTCACCAAATATTATTATTTTTTAAAGTTAGTAAAAGACTTTGTTTTTCTCTTGAACCATCATGGTTACCCAGTAGCTTACTCGATTAGCAGGGCAAACACAGGATGCTTTTCTTTTTTTCCACATCTGTTGAGATTCAATAATGCTGAATCCAATCTTGTCATATTATATTGTATGTGTACATATGTATATGTGTGCTTGTAGAAAAAAGAGAGTTATTCAGCTTTTTCAAAGGAAATAAAATTCATACCTAATTAATCTTTTGAATACCAGATAAAGTAATAAATGTTAACAATAAATGGAAGTTAATAGGGAAGTATGATTAAGTGTTCAGATTAGTGAGAAATCTGAACAGTTTTCTCATCTCTTCCTGTCCCTTCTGATTTCTCTCTTATAAATAATTCTCCTATTTAGTCTTTTGTATGTCTTATCCTATCTCTGTTTCTGCTTCTAGGAACATCTGGAGCAAGGCAGTAAGAATTATTTTCAAGGAAAATAGAGTAGTTTTGCATTTGAAAGGAATACTTTCTGTGTTAGCAGTGGGGACAAGGCTAGAAACAGATTGGGTGATATTTGAAACCCAAAGATAATACATTTGCAACTAAAATATTATTAAATTAGTACTAAATTTGGATTTTGATTTAGTTTTACAGTGTTGTACAGTACAAAACTTTAAGAAAATAACTGTTAAAACTCTTCCTAATATAGTTAAGGTAGAAGTGATGGAGAACATGATCTAGGGTGATGGCTGTTGGGAAAGGCAATCCAGTAAAGGTGCTACACATCCCAGTAAGTTTTAATAGGAAGATCTGAAGCAGTAATTAATAGACCAAGTGTAGAAAAGCACAAAGCACTTCAGAACTCAAGGTCCTCTGAGACTGTATGCTACATGTCAATGAAGTCCACTATTTTCTGAGTAGGCCAAGAAACACAGCCCTGACCACTCTTTACTTGGGTCATTTCTCAAGGTTGTTTGCAATGACCTTGAAAAATGAGATAATGACTATTATAGACTGAATTTTTATGTCCCTTCAACATTTGTATATTGAAATCCTAATACCAAATATAAGATGATAGTAGGAGGTGGGACCACTGGGAGGTTATTAAGAGTAGGATCCCCCCCATGACATAATGGTATTATTCTTTCTATAAGGAGAGTTAAAGAGCTTTTGCTCGCTCTCTCTCTCTCTCTCTCTCTCTCTCTCCCTCCCTCCCACATGAGGATACAGGGGTAAGTTGGCAATCAGCAATCAGGCCAGAAGAGAACTTTCACCAAAATCAGACCATGCTGGAATACTAATCTCAGATTTCCAGTTTCCAAAACTGTGAGAAATACATATCTGTTACTTACAAGCCTGCCACACTATGGCACTTTGTTATAGCAGCTTAAAGAATAAACTTGCTTATTGCTTACTGTTAACATGGTGTTTCCCCAAGTTCACTCTTCCTCAGCTATGACATGAAAACACCACATACATAGCATCTACTTGAGTACTGCTGTATTATCCCTGTGAAACTACAGTGGTAGATACAAACAGGATGTTCATACATCATAGTCTTGTGCCTTTGTGAGCACACTTGACACAGTAATAGACTAGTTTACTAGCTTGTAAGGAAATATCAAATTCAAGACACTAAGACTGAAAAATAATGCAAATTTGCAAACATATTAAAGATAATATCAATTAACAAAAAAGTATATAAAGTATGAGGTGAATAGAAAGAAAAGAAAAGAAGGTAGGTGTGTACACCAAAATGCATAATCTAGGTATTGCTGAAAATAATAAGAAGCTTGTTGCAGAGAAAAATTTAAAAATGTGTATTATTTAGATGTTTTGAACACTTTCTTATAAAGGTCACTTGAATTTGGTTCCTTCTGTCAATTTTCACTAGCATTGTCTTTTTCCTAATGGACATATCACACCAATCTCTCACCATAGTTCATTATACAAAATGAGGCCTATGTGAGTGATCCCTAGAGATTAAAAGAGACAAGGTGTAGAGAAAGGAAATGTACAAGATTAAGGGAGGCCAAGAGGGGCTGTGTAGCAAGAAAAGAGCTAGGATTTATACCAAGACCTGTCTGACTGATTTTTTGTATGATTTATTGCTTAGCATGGGTGGACATAGAATCTGATAAGAACAGATCATATGAAGAGTAGCCTTTCATAATTCATAAATTTCCTTAAGTACATTCAACATTCAATTTCTATTGAATTTTATACTGTACAATACTGTTAAACTAAATCAAAATCCAAATTTAATTATAGAATTTCCTTAAGTACATTCTATACAATATATGTATTTGTGTATGTGTGTGTGTGTATATATATATATATTTATATATATATGGTTCACAATGTATAATAAGAAAGTCAGCCCTGCCTGGTGGCTTAATGGACCTCTGAACCCAAAAGTTGCTGGTTCATTTCTCAGCCAGGGCACATAACCAGGTTGCAAACCAGGTCTCCAGCCAGGTCCGTGGCTGGAGGTAGGTGAAAGGCAACCATACATTGATGTCTCTCTGCCTTTCTATCTCTCTCCCTTCCCCTCTCTCTACAAATAATAAATAAAATCTTAAAAAAAAAAGAGAAAAGAAAGGCTTTCAAGATCATGTAACAGCACCTTGACCCAAGTTAAAAAAAGAAAAATCTAAACCTATGAGAAATACTAACTTCCCTTAAAATATTTTAGAATTGGGAATGTTTAATTTCTCTAAGAAATATAACACCATGTTTTCTTCTCCAGGTACATTTTGTAATTCAAAATTGTTCATCTATGTAGTTCTTTTTTTATATATTAGTACAAAGCAAAATAAAATAGCAATTGTGATTTTCAGCATGTGTGAATAGCATACTTTTCTTCTTATGTAAATGGAAATTCTTTCAATAAAGAAATTTACAGTAGCTGTTTCTATATTTTATATCATGATCTTCAAAAGCATATTTATATTTAAAGTAAATATACCTATAATAAAATAACTTGGTATGTTATTTAAAGACTTTCACATGGTATGAAATTTCAGAAAGCTGAGATTATTTGTTGTTATTTGCATTTTACTGTATTCTATATTCTAGCAGAGTTTCAGCTGGAATGTCTTTTTCTGTTATTATCTTGGCAGCTTTATGAAACCTTAAATGGATTTTGAGGATAGAACAATATACACCAGACTATTTATTATCCCTTTGTGGGTATTTCATTTTATGATTTGTTTGACTTCAAACAGCAAATATTTGGTAGTTGGCAGAAGAGAAATTTTAAATTTAACTTGATGTCTGGTGGCATTTAGGAAAAAATGTCCTTTCTGCCTCTGAATTTCATTCCATCACTCTCACAGGGGTCTGTAAGTGCACCTTATATTCCACCTATAACAATCAAGAGATGAGAGATTTCCTGTGAATTGGATTGGCTCTGCTTCAGAGCTACACAACAGAGTGAATGAAATGATAGCATTTACAAATATGAAATATGACAGCTCTAGAAATATTGCTCATTTGCAAAGCCCAGCAATTTTACTTTCTTTTCCTTAACTCTGCATTTCTAAGTGCTACTTGCAATGTGTCATAAGCATTAAATGTTACACCCATTCTCACTCTCCAGCTCCCATCAGCACACTGGGCAGATATCTTTTACTCTGCCATAGTGCCCAATGAATTTTACATGAAATTCTTAAGAGCAAAAGCTGTTAAGTGCAGCAATGGGCAAGAAATAAGTCTTACTGATAGACTTTTTTTGAGTGCTTTTAGGAAAAGCCAGTGTTCTTTTTAAGTTGTGGGTCACTCAGGATGGTTTTAGCAACTTAAGTTTAGCACACCTGACTCACTTTCATTGGTACATGCAGTTATTTTACTTTATTTCTTTCAGAAATGGCCAAAAATACTTCAAAAGGTTTTTTTAGAAAAACACTTCAGACTTTTAGAGAGTCATAAAAGGATCTCTGTAATAGTTTTATATAGTTTCATGAGTTAATTGGTAATAGATAATACTCAACATATAATTTAACTGATTAATTAATACAGAAAATAAATGAAAATTATTATGGCAGCTTTGCTGTGTTCCATAGTCAGCCATCTCAGGATATTTCAAACATGTAGATATTATTATAGTTATAGTTTTCTGTTGATCAATTTTCCTTGGGATCAATCTCTCACTTGCCAACAAGTTTAGTATTCCAATTGTTGCTTCAAATGTTTAAAAAATAAATTCATTCAAATAACATACACTAAATCAAATCACAGTGGCATTTTGAAAGTTGCATTAATTTTTGACCTTAGCATATGATTTATCTTACTGAAATTGTTATTTATAATGG
>PVIW01007064.1:67226-77733 GCA_004026585.1 Noctilio leporinus | reverse complement strand
ATTCTGCTCCCACGGCCAGTCTGAGAGAGGGACTGAAAACCAGGGGAAAGCCCAGGAGTAAGGTGGCTTGTCAGGAGGCTTCACTCGAGTAGCTCTCAGAGAAGGTCCCTGCCCTGTCCTGAAATAGTTAAGGTGGCCAAGGCACATGCTTCTGCAGAGGAGAAATTTCCCTGTCCTTGCCTAAGTGAATGGCTGGGATCCTATCCTCTTCCAGGAGAACACTGGAACCAGAACAGTAAGAATACACCTAAAAATTTGCTAAAATGCTAGGTATCTCCCCAATTTATTTTTAAGATTTTATTCATTACTTTTAGAGAGAGGGGAAGGGAGGGAGGAAGAAAGGGAAAGAAAGATCAATGTATGGTTACCTTTCACCTACCTCCAGCTACAGACCTGGCTGGAGACCTGGCTTGCAACCTGGTTATGTGCCTTGACTGGGAATTGAACCAGCGACACTTGGGTTCACAGGCCAGTGCTCAATCCACTGAGCCACAGCAGCCAGGCCTCTCCCAAATTTTTAACATTTAGCTTGATAAAGAAGTTTTGCATGATGTAAACAGAGAATAATGTAATAAGACAATCTCTTTCTAAAATCTCCATTTTAAAAAATGACTCATGATGTTGGAAAAAGAGAGTAAAAATATACTAAACCACTTAATCTTAAATGAAAATATCCCAGAAGATTCTAGTCCACACTTGATTCTGACAATTAGAAGACTGTAAATTAAGAACTGTTTTTGAAAAATGTCAAGATTACAAATAACAAAATTAGAGCCAACATTTATTTTCTAATACATTAAAGAAATAAACACACAAAAAATAGAATTCATGTGTGAATAGACAGGTAAAATGAAGCAAGATAGTTACTAGCAACAGGACAATTTTTAAAAAAGCAAAACAGCTCATTATAACAATGTGTATAAATGAATTGCATTCCCCCTATGAAATGTAAAGACTCTGATTTTCTCAAAAATAAACTTCAGCTCTATTCTATTTTATAAGACAAGCAACTAAAACAAAGTTAGGAAAAGGAATGTTTTTAAAAGGGATGGGCAGCCCTGGCTGGTGGCTCAGTGGAGAGGTGCGAACCCAAAGGTCACTGGTTCGATTCCCAGCCAGGGCACATAACCAGGTTGCAAGCCAGGTCTCCAGCCAGGTCTGTAGCTGGAAGCAGGTGAAAGACAATCATACATTGATATTTCTCTCCCTATCTGCCTCTCTCCCTTCCCCTCTCTCTAGAAATAATAAATTAAAATTTTAGAATAAATAAATAAATAAATGGAATGGGCAAAAGTATACCAGACAAACAGAAATCAGGGCGCATGATATTAATCAGGCAAATATAATTCAGAGCAATAAAGAATTCAATGAGAAAAATAGTCTTGTTTCACATAGAGAGGATCCTAGTCTTAGCCTCATTAGGACTCAGGTATCTTAAGAGTATTTCTTGTGGAATACCAGAAATGTATGTGAACAGAGGCTGCAGTGTCTCTTGGGAAAGAACTCAAGCTGTGCTCACTGTGGGGGTTAAGATATGGCTATGCATGTCTTGTGAGATGATAGATAGGCCTTCCCACACCAAAAGTCTTTGTGCCTGAGCTTTTAGAAGGTTCATCGTTAAAGAAACCAAGTGCATAAGGAAACCAAGTGCAATGAGTACGACCTGGAAAAAAACAATCTTAGCCCTGGCTGGTGGCACAGTGGATAAGACCTGCGAACCCAAAGGTCGCTGGTTCGATTCCCAGCCAGGGCATATAACGAGGTTGCAAGCCAGGTTCCCAGCCAGGTTCCCAGCTGGAGGCAGGTGAAAGGTGACCATATATTGATTTCTCTCTTCCTCTCTGCCTCTCTCTCTAAAAATTAAAAAACAAAATAAAAAAAAGAGCAACAACAAAAACCACCTTAGTCACCAGAAAACAAAGGAACTCTTAGGACAGTGTGGTATCTGTCGAAGGGATTTGCCTTTTAGCCCGTTATCTGTTAGTTTTCTGGTATAAGTCTTCTGGAAAGTACGAAAACTGTGAAGACTTACAGGATGACTTTCCTAAAAATGTGATTAAAAAAAAAAGAAACCAGACAGCAAAAAAAAAAAAAAAAAGAAAGAAAGAAACCAGCAGTATGTCCTTGAGATCCCTATAATGCAAAAGGTGGATAAAGCTATTCATTCCCTTCTACTTTGCATTTGGTGCCATGCAATTCGTATTTTAGAAATGTTCAGGTTTAGAAATGTTACTCTGATAGCAGTATGGGGTAAGTTTGCAGTCAGAATAAGCATTTTAAAAGCTATCACAGGAAAGAGAAGTAGAATTTGGCACCAAAAGGACTCTTGCAGATTGCCATTTGTGCCAGGCGAAAAACAGGGATGCTTAACAAATAAATGCCTGGTTGCCCGTGGGTGCCTAGAAGGGTAGTGGAATTTCCACGTATGGTCATGATGGGATAACTGGGATCAGACTGCCTTTCTACGGCAAACAACCACACATCTAGGCCAAAGATATGAATTAACTGTTTCAAATAGTAGACAATGGTAGTAGAGGGCTATGATTCTTGAGAGAAGGCAAGCAAACAAGATAAGCTCTACAGTTATTCCACATTTTTAGATCACGACTCTGTGAAAGGGAACCTGAATCTTGCTGACTGGAAGAGACAGTCGTCAGAGAGAAAGATGCTGAAACAGTTACAATTTGCAAGGCAGAACACCAGAGAAGAGGGAGTGACACAGAAAAAACACTCCAGAAATCTGTATGTAATTCTCCTTAAGTCGGTTGCTGAATCCTAAAATACACAAGGCTGGGCAAAGAATGGCCAGATGGTTGTGAGTTGAACCATTTCCAGACTCAATATCCCAAGGCTAGGGTAGGTTAGAGTCCTGACCTTTCAGGATGGAGAGGCCTTGCAAATAGCCCAGCTATTTAGTAGAGAACCTGAAAGGCTTGCCGGTACTAGGGCTAAACTGGCCCAGGGTAAAGTTCACTTTAGACCTGTCCTAACAAAGCTTCAACCCTGAGAGGATCAGGCTGATTTGCAAGTAATTTATTTGCCAGCAGGACAAAGTTCAACATTCTTTCAGGGAAGACCACAAAATTCAGGACTCAACAACAGAACACTTATAATTTCCAGCGTGTTATTAAAAATTACTTGACAAAAAAATAAAGCAAGATAATGTGATCCATAACCCAAAGAAAATCAATCATTAAAAACAAAACTGGAAATGACAGATAATACAATTGGAAGATAAAAATAAAATAGCTATGAGTTTATGAATATGCTAAATGATTTAAAGGAAAATATGAATAATGAGGGAATAAATGAAAAAAATTTTAATCTTATGGAACTTCTTGATATCAGAAATATAATATATAAAATAAAGTATTCCCTGAACAGGATTAACAGCAGATTGTACACTACAGAAGGAAATGTCACTGAATTTGAAGACATAGCAATATAAACTACCAAAATTGAAGCATGGAGAGAGAAAAAAAAAACTGGACAAAATTAAATCAAGGCTTCATAACCTGTGGGACAATACGAACTTTAACATTCATGTATTAAGAGTCTTAGAGAGCTGGAGTCGGAGGAAGAATGGAAAAATATTTAATGAAAGAACTGGAAACAATTTCCAAATTTAATGAACCCACAGATCCAAGAAATTCAACTACCTTACGTAGGATAAACACAAGAAAATCACTCCAATGCATATCATAATCAGATTGCTAAAGACCAGTAATAAATGAAATTATAAGAGTAAATAATCAGAAATACAACTATGGTGGGAGAGTGCAATATTCCACCTTTAATTTATTTTTCATAACTTGATGAGTCTTTTCTATCTATACATCAGCTTTGATTTTGGTGAAGAAAGTTCTGCTTTTATTCTTCTTTTCTTATAACTTGTGCCTTTGATTAGTATTTCTGATATAGATATGCCATATACATCTTTGGAAATACCTTTAATTTTTATTGGAGTTCGTTTTAAAAATTTTTTCTCCTTCCTTTATGTCCTTTTATCCCCATTGTTTTATTCTTGCTTTATTCTTTTAAAACTTCAGTCCCAAGTCCCCTACATTAGTGATTCTTTTAAAATACTATTACTATTATTGTTGTTGTTGTTGTTTTACGATTTGTTTTGTTCTACAAAGCCTTTGAAATCTGCCCTTCACTTAAGTCTGAAACATGAGCTCAAACTTTGATTTTATTCTTATATCACCCCCTTCCTATTTTTAATGCATCATCATATCCTGTAGTTTTGATTTTCAAAAGATATCTTGGAGCCTCTTTATCTCAGTTCACATTTATTTGGTCCCCAGCATTTCTCTTAGGGGTTACTATAAAAGCTTCTTTCCTGGACTCTGGCATTTTAGGACAATGGCCTACTTCCTTAGCTAACCTAAAAATCTCCTTATACTCTTACCCTGTCTTCCTCTCCCTTTGCATGAAGTGCTCTCCCTGCTGAGGTGATTAACATTCCTGAACCCGCCAGACTTTCTCACTTCTCAGTGAGTTTTCCTGTGCTTGCCCGGACATTACCGCCTATACCCCCTACCCCACCCCCACCCCTTGTCAAACTCTAATTCAGTCCTCGGGGTTCAGCTCAAATACCACATACACTGGGAAGCCTTCTCCCACACCTGTTCCCCGTCCCTGGTCCTGCCAGGTGGGGCCCCAGCACCCACATTTTCCTCTATCACAGCGCATGTCACATGACACTGTAAACCTCTATTTTTTTTTTTTTTTTTTTTGGTCAGTCTCTCCCACCCACCCTCAGCTTGTGAGCTCCTTGTAAACAAAAATTATCTTATTCACCTTTATTTCCCTGGCACCTAGTACAAGCCCTAGTGTGAAGTGTTTTTATTGAATGAAAAACCTAGAGTGCTGACCCAACTCCAGGTCCTAGGCGAACAGCACTTGCCCCCTTCGCTTGATGCTGCTTTAATCCAGCCCCTGCCCTCTGGATACAAGCAACAGCCACGTCCGCGCCTGGCGCAGGGTGGGGCACACAGTAGGCTCTCAACAAACGTTTCTGGAGCTGGACTTGGTGGCAATGTATTATTCTGTCCTAAATTGGACCTGCGCCATGAGCAAGGAGCTGGAAGTCAATGATAAAAGGCTATTTAACTGCATCCAAACATCTCCACGGGGATCATATGGATTTTGTTTTACATGGGGAAGTGAGAGGACTGCAGAGTAGAAGGACCTGATGTTGCTCATTGGGAGGGTTGTAATGACAAAAGGCCTGGTGACTGAGCAAGGAAGCATCTGGGGGGGTGGGGTGGGGGGAGTTCTGAAGCTGGATGGATTCAGTGCAGCAACATTCCCGCTCATATGTGGGGGCGCCCAGCAAATGGAAATCAGGTTTAGAATGAGATTATGTTTGCACGACTAATAAATAGAGGGTCAGGCTCCCTCTGCTCCGCTTCCCTAGCCCTGCATGCAGTGAGAGGTCTGAAAGGTAGGATGGTGGCTGCATAGTACCAGCCAAGGTGCCCACAATGAAGAGGGGCACCCCAGAGAAGGTCACGCGGGAGCATGCGCAGTGACATGGTGACGCAGCCCTGCGCAGCTGCTGGTGCATGGAGCCGGACCAGAGCATTGGCCCCTGCCGGGCCACCCCAAGGGCCATTTTAAGAAGCAATGGGAAGATCTAATAAATTATGTGGAGGGGAGGAGTAGATTGATAACCATAAATCTTCTAGCTAACTCCCCTGATTTTCTTAAGCCCTCCTTGCTAAAATCTTGCATCAACAGAGAAAGCGCTGAAGTCGACGAGGAAAAAGAAGGGATGATGGTGATGAGAGGAGACTGACTTGGGGTGGTGAACACGCAGTACAATATACAGATGATATGGTATAGAATTGTACACCTGAAACCTATATAATGTGTTCACCAAAGCCACCCCAATAAATTCAATAAAAGTAAAATGAAAAGAAGAAAGAAAATTTACCTTTTTCTCGATCTTTGCGTTCAATTTTTTTTCTTTTAATTTTATTGTTGTTGTATTACATCCATCCCTTTTTGCGTTCAATTTTAATTTGACTTTTTTTTTTTTTTTTTTTTTTTTTTTTTTTTTTTTTTTTTTTTTTTTTTTTTTTTTTTTTTTTTTTTTTTTTTTTTTTTTACGGAGTACCTCCTCACTGCTGGCAACTGTTGTAGAGGTCAGGGATGCAAAGAAGAATGAGAAAGTCTCTATTGTCGTGGAGTTGTGAGCGTTGTGGCGCATCGACTAGAAGGGTCTTTCTTATATTGAAATCTCTCTGTGTGGCATCTAACCATCGGCCTGTATTTCTGGCCCCTTGAGCTGCACAGCGAATGTTTGTAATGCAAGGCTGTCCATCGGCAACCTGCAGATGAGCCCTTCTGGTCTCCCCTTTTCTGGTGATACTCATAGGGCTTGGCTTTGAGGTCTCAAGCCTTAGGGAGAGAGCAAGTGGGTTTCCTGCCTGAGAAACCGCAGGGGGCTACCCTTCTGGGGGTAGAAATGGTCAGCAGCGGCTGCAAAGCCTTGTCCTGGAAACCTCTGCCAGGGAAGGATGGGGACAGGGAGGGGATTCTAGGCCAGCTGTGCCCTGAAACCAGGCTCCTGGGGGACGGTGAAAGAGCTGCAGGTGGAGCATGGGCTCTGGGGTGGAGCTCTGGAAGGCGGTGGACTGCAGGGACCCAGCCCCGGCAGGTGTGGTATCCAAGCACTCTCCCTCCCCACCCACTTCCTTCCCTGCACCCTCACTCTTTCCTTTTCCCATGCTCCTCTCCTCTCCTTCCTTCTCTCTCTAATCAGTTTTTGGTTGGTGTCCCCATCCCTGACTCTCTGGTCTATGTCTTTCAGCCTGTTTCATCCTCTTTATTTCCTATTCCTTTTATCTTTCTTTCTATTTCTGTGGTTCTCACCCTTCTCCTGCCCTTTCTGCCCCATCACTGTTTATGTGAGTCTCTCTCCCTGTTTCTGAGATATTCAAAGAGAATATATCATGTATACAATACCATATGCACATATACACAATTTCATAGACACAAAGCACACTCAGCTAAAGCAGCTTGTGAACTGGGCTCCATTTGTTTGTTATCTTGGGTGCTTTCTGTGGGGCGGCGACCCTGCCTTGAAATAAAATTCTATTCTGTGCTTCTGAGTGATGGCCTCGGCGTCCATTTTGGGAGAGTTGAGAGCAGGTAATTTCTGCAGCGGCCAGACTGGATACAGAGATGAAAATCCAGATTCACAAATACGAAATGATTCGCCTCAGGAATTATTTAAATGGCCAGTGCATTTACAAATGTGATTCAATTTACAAAGATTGGCTTTGCATGTAACCTCTCTGTAACAACCCTCTTATGCATGGTGAGTTCATCCCTGAGTCTTTAATTAAAAAAAGGGATCATATGTATATATATATATATATATATACACACAGAATATTCAAAGCCTGAGTTCTTGTTCCTTTGGGCAACTGGAGGAAGCAAAATCTTTTTCTTGAAGGCATCTCGACATAGTGGGAAAAGGCACCAGTTTTTAATTTTGAATCCTTAAGTCTCCAGATCTAGGAAGGTTCAGCCTCCCTGAGCCTCTGTTTTCTCATCTGTAAAGTGGGGGCAATAAAATGATGAGGTAGGCCTGTTGTGAGGAACAAATGAGTTGACATACGTAATTCATGATTTTTGAAGCTGGTCGGACTATGTGAGTGTTTAGAAGCAAGTGTATCTGGGGCCTTTCTTGGCATTTTCTGATCACACTTAGCAAAACCATAAAGATTCGGAGCCTGGATTTAGGAAGACCACAGTTCTTTGCAGTAAATTCTCCTGCAAGGATCACCTTTAATCCCTGGCATTAGTTTGCAGGGAAACTTGCCTGAAGCTGACGTGTGAGGAAACCGCAATAGCTCCCTGTTATTGTCAGTCTGGGTGAGTTAACAGGTACGTTGCAAATGATCTGTTTGGAGGCATCAGTTGGGCATGAACTTAAAATTTGGAAATTCTAGGCTCTGTATCAGGAGGAAGTAGTACCCGATGACATAGCAGAAGATGCAGATTTCAACAAAAAATAGGAAAGAGAAAATCTTGAATTAATTTGTGGCAATAAAGAGGGAAATAGAAGAGGTGAGAAAATGAGTAAGCAGAGAAAAACCTGTAGGATTGGAGGGGACCCACTGGGGGGAACGGGACTTTGGTTTAGCAGCCGTGGGGAATTTATCAGTATGCGTACGTGTGTGTGTGTGTGTGTGTGTGTGTGTGTGTGAGCTGAGAGAAGACAGGACAGAAACTAGGTGGCAAGAGGCACCCAGAGGCCTTCAGAGGATAGCCCCAGAGGGACTGCCCAAGTAACAGTGGAGAAGTCTGTAAGAGCTTTTGACAACAAATTAACTTTGAATACAAGGAAGTGAAGTACTCAGGATCAGTGAAAAGCATTTCATTCTGTTCTGGGACTAAATCCAGGCCAGATTGGTTTAAATAGTCATCAATACTAGTTAATGATTAGAACAGAATGGGTGCTAACTACTAATTTCCTTCAGTCCTATAGAAAATGTGCTTAAAAATATTTTTAAAGATTTTATTTATTATTTTTTAGAGAGAGGGGAAGGGAGAGTGGGAGACATCAATGTATGGTTGCCTTTCACCTGCCTCCAGCTATGGACCTGACTTGCAATCTGGTTACGTGCCCTGACTGGGAATCGAACCAGTGACCTTTGGGTTTGCAGGCCAGTGCCTTATCCACTGTGCTACCAGCCAGGGCTAAAAAAAAAAATTTAAGGGCATGTTTCAAGTTGCTTTCTCCACTTCCTCAGTTTACATTCTCACCTCAATAACTGCCAGCTGAATCTCTGCCCCATCTCTCCTTCAATATTGCTTGTTAAGGTTGCTAGTGACCACCATGCTGCTAACTCCAGTGGCCGCTCTGAGTCTTATCTTATTTGATCCATCAGCAACATTCAGTACTGTTATCTACCATTTCCTTTTTGGCATATTTTTTTTTAATTTTGAAAATTTTTGAAGCTTTATTGCAAGAATACCCACATATCCTTCTATCTATTGTTTAGCATTGTACCTCATGCGTGATAGCTTTTTCCATAAAATTAGACAAATTATTATTGCAGACATCATGGCCCTTCACTCCTAAATACTTACGCATGTATCACCCTAAGAATAAGGAACCATATTATTGATACAACAGTATTATCTAAAAGGTAGTACATATTCTAATTTCTCTCATTGTGTCAATAATTGATGTTTTTAACCTCAAAATTTCCAATCCAGAACCTTCCGTTTAGTTGTCATGTTAATTTGGTTTTTCTTTCATCTGGCACTGTCCCTCAGCCTTTCTTTGTCTTTGATATTGACATTTTTGAAGAGTGCAGAGGTGTTGTTTTATAGAATGTCTGATGCTTCCTCACAGTTAGATTTAGATGACCCATCTTTGGCAGGAATATGACCCGGGTTGTATTGTGTCCTCAGTGCATCGCATCACAAGGCCCTGATGTTACTTTGTCCTGCCACTGGTGACATTTGCTTTGATCACTCAGTTGAGGTTCCATCCACCACATTTCCCCACTGTAAGGAGACTTTTCCCTGTTGTATTTGGTGCAATCTATGGGGAGGTACTCCGATCTGGATCCCCAGTGAAAGATTTTTAGACCCAGTAATGATTTTACCTGAACCATTTATTGGCAAAAGTTGAATTTCTTACTCTAACATCCCCTCTATAGTTTTTAACTGGCATTCTACTGTAAGGAAGATGTTTCCCTCCTCACCCTTTACATATCTGTTTGATTGTTTTGTTTTAACTCAGTGACCTATAATCCATAACTTGTTATTCATTTTACTATTCAAATGATCATCAAAGTGCCCAGTAGAAGCTCTTTTTTAGGTTGGCTCCTGTATCCCTTTGGACATATTGAGAAGCTGAAAATACAAACAGACAAGGGCCAGACTATAGTAAAAAACAAAAACAAACCCAAAGAACCTCGGATAATCTGCATCAGGAAGTCAGCGCACTATCTTTAGCAACTGATCCAAGGTACCAAATCTTTTCTTTTTTTTTTAAGATTTTATTTCATTATTTTTTTTAGAAAGAGGGGAAGGGAGAGAGACAGAGAGGAAGGGAGACATCAATGTATGGTTGCGTTTCACCTGCCTCCAGCCACAGACCTGATTGGAGACCTGGTTTGCAACCTGGTTATGCGCCCTGGCTGGGGAATCGAACCTGTGACCTCTGGGTTCGCAGGCTGGTGCCCTATCCACTATGCTACCAGCCAGGGCTGGAACCAAATCTTTAACCTCTGTAGCAATAGACTAATGACCAAGAATTAATAACTGACAGCTTTCCTAATTTATGTCCCTGCTCCAGTAGCAAAAATCACATCTAATGCACAGATCTTGGTTTTTAAATGCTATTTATTCTCCAATAAAAAGAGCCAGGGATTCTTAGAGAAATGACTGATTCTAGGGATGAGGCAAGAAAATACAAGATGAGCCTGGGGTATCTTGTAGTAACAGAAAGTGAGGAAGGAGGAGGAGGAGGAGG
>PVIW01007064.1:0-67126 GCA_004026585.1 Noctilio leporinus | reverse complement strand
AGGAGAGAGAGTGAATGAATAAGAAAACTGATGAAACATGTCAAAAGGATACAGAAGCTATTCTAAATGAGCCCACAATGGCCAATACTGGCACAGTTTAAGCAACAGAATATGTTTACAATTCTATTGGATTATGACCCCAAAATAACATAAATCTCTATTAATCTATACTATTATAAATTAATATGAAACAAATAAATAAGGGAGAAAAGACAAGTTGCTCATGCAGAATTCCAAATAATTATGTAGATCTTTTGCCTCGAGAAGTTAGAGCATAACTTCCTGCCCCTTAAGAATGGATTGTGAGCCCTGGCTGGTGGCACAGTGGTTAAGGCGCCAGCCTGCGAACCCAAAGGTCACAGGTTCAATTCCCCAGCCAGGGCACATAGCCAGGTTGCAAACCAGGTCTCCAGTCAGGTCTGTGGCTGGAGGCAGGTGAAACGCAACCATACATTGATTCTCTCCCTCTCTGTCTCTCTCCCTTCCCCTCTTTCTAAAAATAATGAAATGGAATCTTTAAAAAAAAAAAAAAAAAAAGAATGGATTGTGCATATGACTTCCTTCCAAAGAATACAGTATGGAAAGGGAGAGGGGAGAGTAACTCCAAGGGAAGAAACTGACAAACATGACCTAAGTCAAGTGATCAAGCTCATGTTGAAAGTATACACCCTTAATATGTGATGAAAATGGCTCTTTACTTCATGGTCTTCATCCCCCAAACCCAAAATGACAGACGAATTATGAGAAAAACATCACAAAAATCCCAATGAGGGACATCTACAAAGTACCTAACCAGTATTCCTCAAAACCATCAAGATCATCAAAAACAAGGAAAGTCTGAGAAACTTCCACTTCCAAGGGAAGTCTAAGGAGATGAGGACTAAATGTAATGAGGTATCCTGGATGCAATCCTGGAACAGAAAAAGGCTATAAGATATGCCAAGGAAATCTGCATGGATGGGCTTTAGTAAATAATGTCAATATGGGTTCATGAATTGTAAAAAATGTACCATACTCATATAAGACGTTAATAAGAGTGGAAACGGGGTGTGGCATATATGGGAATTTTCTGTCTATCCTTGCAGTATTTTTATAAATTTGAAACTGCTCAAAAAATTTAAAAAGTTTTTTAAAAAACTCACTAGTGTTTTAAAAATGTGTGAATTTCTCAATTCCCAGCCCGGGCACATAACCAGGTTGCAAGCCAGGTCTCCAGCCAGGTCCTTAGCTGGAGGCAGGTGAAAGGCAACCATACACTGATGTCACTCTCCCTCTCTGCCTCTCTCCCTACTCCTCTCTGTAAAGGTAATGAATAAAATCTTTTTTTTTTTTTTAAGATTTTATTATTTTTATTTTTAGAGAGAGGGGAAGAGAGATATTAATGTATAGTTGCCTCCAGACCCAGCTGGAGACCTGGCTTGCAACCTCATTATGTCCCCTAGCTAGGGAATTGAACCAGCAACCTTGGGGTTCACAGGTCGGTACCTTATCCACTGTGCCACCAGCCAGGGTTGAATAAAATCTTTAAAAAAAATTGTGTGAATTACATTGGGTAAAAACAATACCTTAATTTTTTGACTCTTTTTATAAATAATTTTTTAAAGGTTTTTTATTTATTATTTTTAGAGAAAGAGGAAGGGAGAGAGGCAGAGAGGGAGAGAGACATCAATGTATGGTTGCCTTTCACCTGACTCCAGCTACAGACCTGGCTGGAGACCTAGCTTGCAACCTGGTTATATGCCCTGGCTGGGAAATTGAACCAGTGACCTTTGGGTTCACAGGCCAGTGCCTTATCCATTGTGCCACTAGCCAGGAAATACCTTAATTTTTTTTTTAATGTAAAATGATTAAGGAACTTGAGAGAGTTCCCAGCATAGCTAGTAAGTGCTGAAGTTAAGATGAGAATTCAAGTTGTCTTAATCTGTGTCTCCTACTTACTAGCTGCTCTGGAAGGAACTGTGCCCCCTCCTAAAATGTGTATATTGGAAGGGTAACTCCCAATGTGACTATATTTGGAGACAGCGCCTTTAGGAAGTAATTAAGATTAAATGAGGTTGTAAGGGTAGAGCCCTAATTTGATAAAACAAGTGGCCTTAGAAGAAAAGGAATCAACCTCTGTCCTCGCTCTCCTGCTTCCCCAGGTGCATGTCATGCCAAGACAAAGCAACCGTCTGCAAAGTAGGAAGAGAGCTCTCGCTAGAAACTGAACTTTGCTGGACCATGGTCTGGAACTTTCCAGCCCCTGGAACAGTGATAAAATTAATTTCTGCTGTTTAAGGCCCCCAGCCTGTGAGAGTTTGTTACACAGCCTGAGCAGACTAACAAACTACCTTGAACAGAATAGCACTGTAATGCAGGACTACTATGTCCCAAGCACCATTCTCTAGGCCGTAAACAGGGTCAATATTAAGGTTGTACATGTTTCCTGTTGCTTAGGGGTCACTGTCCTTCATTGGCTGATACTCAGCATCATATATTTTGTCCAGTTTTAGAAGTTTGTTTTACATGGGAGGTTAAATCTAGCCTCTGATATTCCATCTTGGATGAAGTAAAATTCTTGTTAATTCGTTTTTTTAAACAGTTTTTGAATGAGAAGAGAAACTTTTTGCAAATATTTCCCCATATAGGTACAATTTCCAGTGTTCTTTACTCTTCCTTACAGATCTGAATTTCTGTAGGTCTCATGTCTCTTCAGGTTAAAGTACTTTCTTTAGCATCTCTTGTAATTGGGTCTCCTTAAGACATATTATCTTGCCTTTCATTTATCTGAAATTATCTTTATCTTCATTTTGTAAGGTATTTTCACTTGATGTAGAATTTTAGGATGATGGGACTTTTCCCTCCTTTTCTGTTAGCATTTTAATGAAGTCTTCTGACCTCAATTGCTTCTGATGAGAAATCAGCTTCTCTAACTGCTTTTAATTTTTTCTATTTATTTGTGTTTTTTCAGAAACTCAAATTTGAGGTGTCTACATAGATGTGATTTTCTTTGTATTTATCTTGCTTGGTGTAGTGAACCTTCTGGATCTCTGGGTTTTGGTTTCTATCTTTCTTACTTTGATCAAATTTGAAAAATATTTGGCCAATATTTCTTCAAATATTATTTTCTGCTCTATTCTCACCTCTCTTTAAGAGATTGCAGTGGTTCATTTCACTTAATGCTATCTCACAAATCATTGAGGTTTTGCTGTTTGTCAACCTTTTCTCCCTCTGTGCTTCAGTAAGGATGATTTCTACTGCACTGTCTTCCAGTTCACTGATTCTGTCTTCATTTTTTTAATCCAATTACTATGATATTTTCTAATAATTTGTTAAAATTTTTGAACATTGTACATATTTTTCAGTTTTAGAATTTCATTTCTGTTATTTTACAGCATTCATATTTCTTCTTAAATTCCCCATCTCTTCACACATTAAACACATCTTTTCTTACCAATTTGTTATCATGTTTATTATAGTTATTTTAGTGTTCCCTTCTGCTAATTTCAATATCTGGTTCATTTACTACTTTTGATTTTTCTCTTTACTGAGTTACATTTTTCTGTCTCTTCCCATATCTAAGAGTTTTTTTAATTATGCAAAGAGAACTATTCTGCTTTCTCTGAAGAATAATAATTTTTGTCCTAGAAAGCAGGTAAATTACCACGCACCCTCCTTGATCCTGCAGGGGCGTGCTTTTAGACTTCCTTAGAGCAAATCTATTCTGATTTCCCCCTCACTGCTAGCAAGAATCCCTTAATCTTCAGATGTGGCATTCAATCCTAGGATGTGGCTCTCTGGGTTTTCATCTGAAAGCTTGAGGTACTAACTAAGGCCCTCTCATTGGGCAGGAGGCAAACTTTAAATTCTGCCTTTTTAGTGGGAAGCTTCTGAATTCTCTGCTCAGCTTTTTGTTCGTTTGTTTTCTGTTGTGTTAGTTTGTGGGTTTTATTTGCTCATTTTTCAGCTTTCCAGCTATTGTTTTCTCCATAGGCTTCTTGGAGACTCACTCACATGTTCAGGGTTTAGGTAATCAGCAAGGATTTGATCAACAAGGATTTGAGTGACAGACATGTAGCTTTGGAGGCTCTTCTCTCCATGGCTCCTTCCTTTCTGGGATTCCTCCTTCAATTTCCAGCTGCCCTGGCAGGCCCACTGTTCACCCTTGGACCCCTCAAGCCAATATGACTGCAGTTTTCTGCTTGAGCTCTGTCTGAACTGCCTCAGCACACCCCAGAGGCAGGAGACTATCCTCAGATGAGAAGTCGGATAAATTCAATTTCAACCAGTGTGATTCCCTTCTCTGAAGAATAGAATCTCTTCTAGTTTCTGCCTGATTTTCTAGAACTTTCAAGCATTTACTTTTTCTCCTATTTTGTCCAGAGGTTATAATTAGTATTGGTAAGATAATTAGTACAATACATACTATTCTGCCATTGCTCTAAGTTGGAAGTCTCCTGGTTTCTCATTTCTAAAACTGGAAAAATAGAAATATACATGTAAAATGCCTGACATATATAGATATTCAAAGAATCTTAGTTTCCTTCTCTTTATGTTGGATTGGCATCTGTTTCCTTTTATCTTCCCTTCATTCATCTTTGCTCAGCTGTCTGAGTCCAACCTATACAGGATAATTTCTTTCCCATGTGTCCGCCCATCAAGGGTTTGATGACAGAGATCATATCTATGCCTCCACATCTTTGTCTTCAGGCTAAAAATTCCAGTTCTTCCTGCCATTCCTCAGGCCACATGTTTTCACTAGGGAACCTGGAATCTCTTGAACCATCTTATTTCTTCATGAAGGAATCTCCTAAGTCCAAGCTCTTGCTCTGCCATTTATAAACTCTGTAATTTGAGCAAGTCAACTTATCTTCTGAGTTTCAATATCTCTATCTGGAAAAGAGCATGATAATTCCTATCGAATTATCCTACCTTTCAGACTCAGACATCTCAAAGCTTAGCCACTATTGGTGGAAGAGCATGATGTGAGATCTCCACCACCCAGGTTCCTGGAGGAACTGGGACTCCCTTCCTCTGACTGTCTTGGTGGTGGGGAAGATGAGGGGAAAGCGGAAAGGATAACCATAATTCTGTGTCTCTTTATGAGTGAGTCTTGCAGCTAGCTTCCTCTTGAATTATTAGAGGCAATCACTTCTTCCAGTTGCAAGTTTCACCTTTTTCCAATGACCACATAGCCTAGTCTCACCTGAGAAATGCATATTTTCCCTGTTTTATAATGTTGACTATTCTTTACAAATTAACACTAGTCTTATTATGCTGTGGAAGCATTTCCCTCCCTCCTGAATGTATGTGGCAAAAATACTAAGATCAAATAATATAGCTCTTAAAAGTCTCCCTGATCTCCAAATTTCTTTTAAGGGAAAGAGAATGGTAGTAATCTGTACTTTCTCTGGGTGACAAAAAGCAATGGCAAAGTTATCCCAATTCTTTTATAAACTATAAAGTCCTTGCACAAGTGATTAGATGATCATAAATTTTTTTTCTATCCAAAGCACGATACTTTTGAGAGTGTAAGAGGGTGCTATTAATAATAATGCCGTGACTGTCTCAGGGAAATTGGAATAGGTATGGCATTGTGCTACTATGTACCATAGGATCCCACTTCCTATAAAGCTTTCTGATTCTTGAGGAAACTGAATCACCAAAAAATACGAACCTGTTCTCTAGTCCTTTACATAGATTTCCTTTCTAAGGAATTTTATTATTTGGGGACTTCACCCTACTGGTGCAGGGAACTTCGGGACACCTGTGCAGAGACACTCAGGAAATAGACTGATGTGACTACTTTTGTCTGAAACACATTCTCAGCTCTGGAGGCAAAGACTTGAGCTTAAAATCACCTTCTTGCAAGTCAAGGACTTACTGCCCCTCATTGAGCTGTGTCCTGCCTGACTAATATCTGTTTACTAACACAGCTCCTGCAAAAGGTCACTGCCTTCCCCCTAGAGGTGCTGGTTTGCATGTAATGGAGCTGCAAAGTGACCCTCTTCTCCTCCAGCTCAGTTCAGCGGTCAGCCCAGCTCAAGCCTAAGTCCCAAACAGAATATTCAAGAAATAACATTACACTTATCTTGTTATTTTCTGAACAAGCTATGCTTTTTCATGCCTGGCACCTTTCCACACTGCCATTATTATATCTAGAATATCTTCTTCCTTTCTAATTCTTTCTATCTGATAGGATTTTACTCACTTTTTAAGTCCCTTCTCTGTGAAGCTTTTCCTGACACCTCTCACCTCCACTAATCTGCTTCAGGTGCCAGAATTCATTAGGATTTGCTTCTGCTAATGTAATAGTGATGATAATTTTTTTTTTTAAAGCATGACAGTACTTTAAACAAGATTGGACTTTATTTCACGTTCATATAGTAGAAGTCAGAAGGTCAGTAGACCAAGGCTGGTACAGTGGCTCCGTGGTGCTATGAGGGACTCCTGCTCCTATCTTTCTACTTCACACTCAGTCCTTGGAGTGTGACCTCCCTCTCAAAGTCATCTCATAGTTCAGGATCATTGCTGGAGCTGCAAGTGTGCATCTGCAAGACAGCTGGAAGAAGAAATAGCAAAAGGACCCAAATGGATTTTTTTTTTTTTTAGCTAACCAGGTCCTTTTCATGTTAATACCATGAATACATGAAAAAAAAAATGTCTTATATTAAACCAACCTTGAATTCCTAGAATTTGCTCAACTTGTGGTCAAATGTATTATTATTGATGCACATTTCTAGGTGCCAATGTTCTGTTTCAGATTTTGGCACCTGTGGGTTGTGAGTGAGAACAATCTGTAGTTTACCTTTCTCATACTTTGTCACGTTTTGGTATCACAATTATGTTAACTTCATAAAGCAGGTAGAAACTATTTCTTTTCTTTTGACATTTAGGAATGCTTAGGTAAGATTGGAATTATTTGTTCCTTTGAACGTTTGGTACAATTCACTAAGAAAATCTCTGGGTCTGGACTTATCTCTATGGGAAGACTTTTAACTATCATTCAAATTTCCTAAATGATTATAGGACTCTTCGAGTTCTCTATTTCTTCTCAAAAAGTCAAGTTTTTAAGGAATATGCTCATTTAACCAAAATTTTCTTTAATGTTTTATCATTTTGTCTGGTTCTCCTATCTACTGTTTATGCAATCCTAGTAATATCTTCAGTTCTCTTATCTAGTTCTCAGATTCTTACCTTCTTTATTTTTAGGTTTCTCTTTCATTCTTCAAATCTATTTGGTCATTTCTGTTATTTATAAATGTTTAGCATTTTTATTAAAGTATAATCTTAATACAATAAATTACACATATTAAAAGTACATAATTTGATAAATTTTGACTATGTATATGCCTCTGAAAGGATTGTCACAAACCAGAAAATGAAAATATACATCACTCTGAAAGTTTCTTCCTTCCCCTCTATAACCCCCTTGGCTGTCCCTCCTTGCACACCTCCAATTCCCAGTTAACCACTGATTTGCTTTCTGTCACTATAATTTAGCTTTCACTTTCAAGATCTTATAATATAATAACATCATGGTCACCCTTTTGGTTGTGGTCTGGATTCTTTCATTCAATATAATTATGTGAGGTTTATTTATATTCATATATATATATATATAATTTCTGGTTTTATTCAACTCTTTAACTATACAAAAGTATGTCTGTTCATTCACCAGTTGATATATAGCTGAATTGTTTCCAGTTTGGGGCGTAAATAAAGGTGCTGTGGATACTTATGTACAAGTCTGTGTATGGATTTAATCTACTTAGTACCAACAAATGAAATAGACAGGTTACATGGCAGGTGAACATTGACCTTGTTAAGACTGCCAACTGTTTCACAAGCGCTTCTATCATTTTTTAAAATTAATTTTTATTAATTTTAAAGATTTTATTTATTATTTTGAGAGAGAGAGGGAAGGGAGAGAGAGGCAGAGAGGGAGGAAGGCATCAATGTGTGGTTGCCTTTCACCTGCCTCCAGCTACAGACCTGGCTGGAGATCTGGCTTGCAACCAGGTTATGTGCCCTGGCTGGGAATCGAACCAGCCACCTTTGGGTTCGCAGGTCAGTGCCTTATCCACTGTGCCACCAGCTAGGGCTGCTTCTACCATTTTACATTTCATCAGCTGCATGAGAGTTCCAGCTGTTTCACATCTTTCACAATACATAGTATGGTTAGTCTTTTTACACATTCCAATAGATGTGTAGCAGTATCTCATTATAGTTTAAATTTGCATTTTGCTAATAACTAATGGTGTCTTCTTTTTTTTCAGTTGAGCTAGAGATTTATCAATTTTATGATCTTCTTAAAGAACCAGCTCTGTTTCATTGGTTTTCTCTATTGTTTTCTATTTCATTGATTTCCATTCTGATTTTTATTTATTTTTATTTTTTATTTAAAAACATTTGTTTAAAAAGATTTTATTTCATTATTTTCAGAAAGAAGGGAAGGGAGAGAGAGAGAGAGAGACATCAATGTATGGTTGCTTTTCACCTGCCTCCAGCCACAGACCTGACTGGAGACCTGGTTAGCAACCTTGTTGTGTGCCCTGGCTGGGGAATCGAACCTGCGACCTTTGGGTTCGCAGGCCGGCGCCTTATCCACTGTGCTACCAGCCAGGGCCTTGATTTTTATTATTTCTTTTCTTTTGTGTTCTTTAGGTTTCATTTACTTTTTGTTTTCTAGGGTTTTTTTGTTTTTTTTTTTTTTTTTTACAGTGGAAGCTGAAGCCTTTGACTTAAGACAATTCTTTTAAAAACAGGACTTAACAGCCCTGGCTGGTGGCACAGTGAATAAGGCACTGGCCTGAGAACCCGAAGGTCGAAGGTTCAATTCCCCAGTCAGTTTGCAAAGCCAGGTCTCCAGCCAGGTCTCCAGGCAAGTCCCCAGCCAGGTCCCCAGTCAGATCCGTGGCTGGAGGCAGGTGAAAGGCAACCATACATTGATGTTTCTCTCCCTATTTGCCTCTCTCCCTTCCTCTCTCTCTGGAAATAATAAATAAACTCTTAAAAAGTAAAATAAAATAAAAAATAAAACAGGACTTTAGCGTTATAAATTTCCCTGTATCGTATAATTTTGATACAGTGCCTTTTCATTAATACTCATGTCAAAAATACTTTCTAATTTCCTTTTTCTTTTCATCTTTGAGCTCTGTGTTACTGAAAGTGTTTTATCTAACTTTCAAGTATTTGGAGATTTTCCATATATCTTTCTGTTATTGATTTCTAATTTAATTCAATTGTGCTCTGAGAATACACTTGGATGACTTGAATCCTTTTAAATGTATTGAGACTTGTTTTCGGGTTCATAATATGGTCTATGATGGTGAATATTTTATGTACACCTGAAAAAATATATATTCTTCTGTTATTGGAGGAATGTTCTATAAATGTCAATAAGTTGGTTGATAGTGCTGTTCAAGTCTTCTATATCTTTATTGATTTTATGTCTATTGTTCTAACAATTATTGAGAGAGGAGTACTAAAATATTTGACTATTATCGTAGATTTGTCCTTTTCTTTTCAAAGTCCTATTAGTTTTTACTTTAAAATTTTTGTTTTGCTTTGTTATTAAATGCATAAGCATTGAGGGTTGTAATGTCTCCTTGATAAATTGCCTCTTTTATCATTATGAAGTAATGCTCTTTATTTCTGGGAATATTTTTTATTCTGAAATGTACTTTGATATTAATACAGCCACTCTAAGTTTCTCTTACTGTTAGTATGGTTTGTCTTTCCCTACCCTTTTATTTTTGACCATTTTTGTCTTTATATTTAAAGTGGGTTTCTTTTTTTTTAAAGTGGGTTTCTTATAGGCAACGTATAATTGGATCTTATTTTTTAAATATCTAACCTAATCCTATCTGCCTTTTAATTTGAGTGTGTAGACTGTTTATAAATTTAGTGTTTTTATTTGCATGATTAGGTTTAAATCTATCATCTATTTTGTTTTCTACTTGTCTCAGCTCTTCTTTGGTCCCTTGTTCCACTTTTTATGCTTTCTTTTGAATTAATTATGTTTTTACGATTCCCTTTATCTCCTTTGTTGTCTTATGAGCTATAACTCTTTGTGTATTATACTGGTAGTTGCTTTAGAGTTCATAGTATACATCTTTAAATTATCACATTTCACTTTCAAAAGATATACTACAACATGTATAGTATAAGAACCTTCCAAACATAAGATTCTCCCCTTTTGTGCTGCTCTTGTCATATAGTCAACTTCTGATAGAGATATCAAAGGGAACACTCAACATCTCAGAGCTAATTTGGACTACGTCTCTGGTTTAGCACTTGCCTAAGAGCAGTGAGCATGTCTACTGACCTCACACCTGCAATATTCTGTGTGGTTAAGGGCACTGCTTAATGCCTCTCCTCAGAATGAAAGGAGGGTCTTCTCAATAAAAAATGTCTGTTTCCCTCTAGAAGCTGACATGTTCTAGCCGCACTGATTTAAAATCTAGAACTAACTTTAGGTCAACTTTTCTGCTAGCAACTTTAGAATAACTATGTCTCCACTGTGTGGAGGTTTGAGACAGAAAACTATAAAACCTCTAACAACTACTACCTCCAAAGGTACATAACTAGAGTGTGTCATTATGGGTCTGCCCAACCTCAAACAAGTCACCCCCATGTCATGCATGTTCATGCCTTCCCTTTTCCCTAATGTGTTTGGATCAGAGCTGGACACTTGTCCCAAGGCCAGCCATAGACCAATGAAAGCATCTTAGCCCAGAATTTAAAAAAGAGTCAGCACTTGTTAGGTAGTGATGGGAATTTGAGACAAAAGGTACTGTTGAGAATAGAGTAGGGTTCCATAAGCAATATTCCATGCTCTCTGAAGTTATAGGGAGCAGATTACAGGCTTGTAGAATAGGAGTACAAAGCAAGAACCACGCGTCCCCTAGAAAGTGGCTGAAGAGAGAAAGGTTGCCTCCATGCTAACATGACTGACCCTAGCTACAGGCCCACCTGTGTTCTTGCCCTGGCTGCTGTGACGTTCCTCCATGTGGCAGAGATTGATTTTCCCCTTTAAACTTGATGGTCCTTTCTTGGTATTATTCAGTGTGGTAATGTGTGCAACAAAAAGATTATATCTTCCACCTCCCTTCACAGTAAGAATTGCCTTAGTCCTGGACGAAGGGACTTAAGTGGAAGTTGTTGAATTTCCTAGAAAGTTCTTAAAAGAGGGGAAGGCAGTTGGGATACACTTATTTGCTGTCTCCCGCCCTCCTTCTAACTGAAGTGAAGAATTGATGGCCAAAGCCCCAGTTTAAGGATGGATTCCTGGTTAAGGATGGAGGAACAGAAAGATGGAAGACAAGGTCTCAGTCCCTGATGATGATGAAGCTGCCACACTGGCTAGAAATTGCCTACCTCTCAAGTCTTTTAATGAGAAAAGACCAAACTTTCCATGCCAACTTTGCTCTGTTGAGAGCTAGAGGCATTCGGCAGTTGTGCACCTTCACAGAGCAGGAGGTCACTCAGCAGATGTTCCATGCTAACATATGTGGGCAACCTACGACCTGAGACATGGACTCCCTGGCAGTTATCACTATCTTCCAAAGTCCCTTGTCCATGGAAGAGGTGAAAGAGCCAAGGCTGGCCACCTGGAACAATAACAGAGCTACTTCATGAGACAGCTATCTAACAGCATGAAGGTGCCATGTGGGGCACTCCTCTTTGGAGTCTCCAGGTGGTCATGTGAGGAGCTCTTCTTGGGGCCTCAGGCTGGCATCCATGCTTATGAGCAACAGTACCACTATTCATGAGGGTTTTATTTTTTAGCACATCTGGGAGCAGTTTTCTGTAATGGTGGCCAGGCCTTTCTTCACTGGTTTAGGGAAAAGGGATGATGAAGTGAAATTCACAAAAGTAGAAAATGGCATGATCTGGTCTTAGAATACCAGCAGTGTGAGAAAGCCATATAGTTAATGACAGAGAAGAAACTTTTGAAGATGGTGAAGAAAAGGTCAGTAAATAAATGAGACTCCCTGCCTCCAATTTATAAACAAACAAACTATGGTATTTATTTAACCCTTTATAACTGAAGATTTGTGCATCTTCATACTTAATGCTGCTGTGCCTAATGGTTCCCATGGTTCTAAATAAATATATACAGGAGCCTCAAAGATATGACAAATTTGTAATAGCAGCCACCTGGAATATCGAATGTACACTAAAATAGTGGGACTGGCAATCCCACCAAGCAGATTAGATGATGAAGACTTCATACTAGAGGGTAGAAAGAACAGGTGAGCCATAAAAAGCTAAGTAAATAGGCCTGATTTTTCCTTCAGAGTTCAACCATGTCTGAGATTTCTCACAGAGTGTAATTAGAGTAATTAGTAGTTTTTCATCCTTTTTGATGAAATCCTGATGTTGTGTAGTAAAGCATAACAATATTAACTATGCAATAGAAAAGTTTGTAATATTCCATAATAAAATACCAAAAATTATATTAAATGGTTTGCTGGAAAAAAATTTGATAAGTATTTAGTAGGACTGAAAGGATGTAACTGTCTAATCCTACTTGACTCTGCATTTGTAGTATGAAAACAACCATTGACAATATCTAAACAAATGGGTATGGCTGTATTCCAATAGAACTTTACCCAAACAAGTCATGGCCAGGTTCAGCCCCTGGATTATGTTTGTTAACTTCTGCTAGAGGAACTCATGCAGCTATGCCCTAAAATATGGGTACAAGAATATTATCGCAGTATTGTTAGTAATAATGTCAAACTGAAAACCAGCCCAACCCAAATGTCGATCAACAGGAAACTCAATAAATAAACTGTGGTACATGTATTGATGAAATAGCAAACAGCAAATGAAATGATCTCAGCATACGTATAAAAACATTCTTCTAAGACTCAGGGGTGAATCTTTTTTTTTTTTTTTTTTAAGATTTTATTTAATTTTCTTTAGAAAGAGAGGAAGAGAGAGAGGCAGAGAGGGAGATAGACATCAATGTATGGTTGCTTTTCACCTGCCTCCAGCCACAGACCTGGCTGGAGACCTGGTTTGCAACCTTGTTATGTGCCCTGGCTGGGGAATCGAACCTGCGACCTTTGGGTTTGCAGGCTGGCGCCTTATCCACTGTGCTACCAGCCAGGGCCAAGGGGTGAATCTTAAAAACAAAATGTTGAATGTATGTAGTCAGATACAAAGGAGTGCAACCTGTATAATGTTTCATTTGGTAAAACTAAACTGTATTGTTACAGATGCTGTTGAATAAAGCAAACACGGAATTAGGGTGAACGTTGGAAGGCTAGTAGCAATGGTGACCAGAAACAGGTTCATAGTAAGACTTTGGGTGCTTGTGACATTTCTTGACTTAAGTAATGGTTACACAGATATTCACTATTTAATATTTTACAGAAATTGTATATTTGGATTTTTATACAAACCTAAACCTATGTCTTGTATGCATATGTGTTTCATAAGAAAAATGTGAGACTTTTAGTGCTTTTCATCTATAAAGTGCTACAGACATGACAGATGTTAATAATATGATGCTTGGGTGTCTCTGGAATGAAAGGCGCCTTGTGGTTTTTATTGTCTGTGTAAGAACAGAGGCCTATCTTGGCCTATAGCCTGGGAGCTGAGGTTGACCAGCAGTATGAACCAATCAGGGGCATATTAGCCAGGATTCTGTATCCATATACTTTCACATGCATGGAACATAATTTCTTAGTAGTTCATATGTCTATTTTGTAATCTGTAAAATACTAATGCGCAAACCCTTGACAAAACGTCAGCATTGTTCCTATAAGTGAAATCAGACACTGACGACATGGCATTCTGGAGTAGTTGGGGTCTGCAGCTGTCTTCCCTCTTTTACTCTGAAAAATATTATGAAATTGAGAAGTGCTATCTTTGATAGTGTCTCCTGGGAGCGGAGCACGTGATGAACAGACTTCCTCCGTGGAAGAGATGGGTGAGGAGGTTAAGTAAATTTCCTTTGTGTAGTTCCCATTAAACTTCAATCAGAGTTACAGAAAGAAATTTCCTCCAGGCGGCTGCGAGTACAGGTATTGGTTTGACTTTAATAAAAGTCATAACTGATCTCTCTGAGGTCTCTCGTGAAATGAGCTCAGCAGAATTCAGGCAGGTTCTTGAGAGGGAAAGCGCCCACTTAAACATCGCATTATCCTAATAATCCCATTCCAGAGCTGCCATCCCATTATTTTAAAGGTCTTCATTTGCAAATTGTGGTATTTGAAAGTTTTCTTTTTACATTATTTCAGAAAGCGGGATGGATCTTTCCGAGGGCCCCCCACCTATTTACAGGGCTCTCTCTTCTCCAGGCCCGCATAAAACAGCATTGTGGGTAATCCAGGCTGCCCTGCACCTCTGCAGCCTCACTCTGATTAAACCACCTGTTTAAAGCAACACCTACTTTGGGGAGAAGACTGGTTTTAATGAGATTTATTAAGAAAGGGGGAAAAAATTCTTCCATTGCTATGAACAGTCTTGGTTAGCATGGAGATTAGAAATACAATCATCACCCTGGCTGGTGGTACAGTGGATAAGGTGCCAGCCTGCGAACCCAAAGGTCACTGGTTCAATTCCCCAGCCAGGGCACATAACTAGGTAGCAAGCCAGGTCTCCAGCCAGGTCTGCTGGAAGCAGGTGAAAAGCAACCATACATGGATATCTTTCTCCCTTCCCCTCTCTCTGAAAGTAAATAAAATCTTTGAAAGAAAGAAAGAAAGAAAGAAAGAAAGAAAGAAAGAAAGAAAGAAAGATAGACGATCATTCCAAAATACAAAATCTCATTCAGCAGTCAGATCTAACCAATCTTTTCAGGGTACCTACTACATGATAGGTGCTATTCCAGGTGCTGGAATAACGTGGGCATCAAGGTAGACAAGGAATTTACAATCTAGTAAGGAAGACACACAGCAAGAACAGTGAAAAATTAGGAAGATGATTTTGGGTAATGAGAAGATATAAAAAGTTAGACTGGAAAATCAGTGATGATTTAGGATGGGGGGCACCAATGTAGACAAGGCAGCCCCCTTCAGAAGGTATCTTGTGAGTTAGCAAGTCGCTGAGGAGAAGGGACCCTCCATGCAAACGCTTTAGGGAAAGGGGGTTTCCGGGAGAAGGTACCCAAGTGTCGCATGCTGAAGGGAAGACAGGAAGGCATGCACAGCTGCAGCAGCGCCCTGAATGGGGAAAGAGGGAAAAGAGATGCCTTCGGAAAGCTGAGCAGAGGCCAGGCCCTGCAGGGCCTTGCGGGCCATGGTAAGGTTTCACATTTCATCCTATGTGCAAAATCTCTTCGTCCTTTTCATTTCTAAATAGTTTTCTTCAAATAATGTCTGGCTCTCTTTCTGGGAAGCAGAGGTACCTGGGTGGGTGTGAGGGGAAAATGCAAAGTAGCTCTGAATCCTGCCTTCGCCATGTCTGCTGGACTGAGGGAGGCTCCCCAGCCTCTCCACGCCCCAGCTGCACAATGGGGGTGAACGCACCGCTTCCCAGGGTCGTGGTGAGAATTACCTGTCTCAGAAAATGCCCCAAAAGTGCCCATCCTCAGCAAGCACTTGGGAGATTTCCATAGAATCTTAATCTGAATCACCCCAAGGCCTGCTGAGCCTCTGGGGAAGCTTTCTTCTCAGTAAAAGCTCACTGTTTAAAGTGAATTCACCCCAGCAGTAACCCATCAGAAAAACCTGAAGATGTTGACAGACCCTGAGCAGGTTGCCTTGGTGTGGCGGGGTCCTACCGGCTCTGGTCCTAGCTCCTCCTTCACTAACTGAATGATCTCACGATCTGAGATCTGGAAACAGGAATAATCATTTTTATAATTCTGGCCCTGCCCACCTCACAGAGTTATGAGGCCTTCCGATGTAATGACGGGCGTGAGCCATGAGAGTGTTGCCTGGGTGGGTAGCCCCTTGGGCTTCCGCCAATGCTGCATTCTTGGGGCAAAGTGCCAGGACCTCTGAATAAATCTCACTCAGTGTGTGAGTTGGAGGAAGGAGCAGGTGGTCCCCTGCAAGATTTTCCTTAGTCTTACTCTCTACTCACATGAAAAGAATTGTGTTTATGAGTGTTTTGGGATGTTCTATAATTTACACTTGATCAGGTTTAGAATGACTTTAGTCTAACTTTTTGGTCAAATACCCCCTCTCTTTGCAAGGGTAAATTGTACCCATCTTAATACAGGAATTTCCTGCCCACCCTCTCCTCTCTCTCCTCCCCCTGTCCCTGGCCTTGCTCCTCCTGAAGCTGAGCCAACAGACCAACGTTCCCCCTGGCTCCACCCTGGGGAGTCTCACCAGGATTATGGAATGACCCTGGTTAGGGGAGATTACAAAGCAAGCCAACCAGGGCTACAGGGGTTCCCATCTCTCTGATTAGGAGGGGCCCCCTAGGTTCAGGATTGCATCAGAAGCTTGAGCCTCTCTTCATTCCCGTCACTTGCTTAAGCAAAAGGATGCAGATAAGAAAGGCCTGGCTAGGACCAGGTGTGAGGAAGGGGCTGCTGGGAGTGGGCCAGGCTGGGATACCCCTGGGACCGGAGGAGTGGGAAGGGGTTCTGGGGCCAATGCTGAAGACTGGAGAAAGTAAGAGCAGCTCCAGCATGGCAGTAACAGACAATTATATTTCCACCCCCACACTAAGATGGGAACCCAAGGGGAGAAATACAACTGGGCCATGGGCACACGGGTGCAATACAGAAGAAGGGGAAGAAGGTGAATGAGGAATCCGCTGAGTTTTCACTTATTTTTATTTATTTTTTTAACTCTTGCTGGCTTGGGTGCAAGTCTGTTTCTTGAAGTTCTGGAAATGAAGATGGGGAGTGGGGAGGGAGGGTTGTGAAGGGGGGTGGGGGTCTCTCCACTGGAAGCCTGATTATACCCATTAAATGGGAGACATTTAATAGTCAAGTCAGTTCTGCGAACAGGGTGAGATGGGTCATTATTGCCCAGTTACAGGTGAGAAAACTGAGTTCAATGGGATAAAGAACTTGTTCTTAGAGGCATAATTTATAAAAGGCCATTGCCCAACCCTGGTTGGAACATGGTTCCTTAGATGAAAAGGTTTGACTTCTAGTCAGGACACATACCTAGGTATCTCTCTCTTTCTCAAATCAATAGTCATATCCTTGGGTGAGGATTTAAGCAAACAAACAAACATGGGTAGTGCCCTAAGTCAGCTGGCTCCAGTCCTGAACCCCTGAGCGGTGGGGACTTTGGGGGGAGGCCCTCTCACCTACCCTCAGCACCACCACCATCACCTGCATCTCCCAGGGGCCAGAGGCGAGCGAGAATCCAGACCCCGAGAAAGGATGCTGACCTCACTAACTGGAAGCAGAAAGAAGGGGCTCACAGCTCTCTGCCGCTTAAAGGAACAATTTGTACTGATTAGGAAAGCCATTTGTCAAGTCGGCAAACCCTTTTAAGAACCAGAATCAACTTCTGTGCTGAAAAGGCCTGCGCTGACTTGAAGCTTCTAACTCATGATAATTACCAGTCAGTTACTCTTTTGTGAAGCCCTTGGGCCCAGGTGAGCACCTTAGGGGGTGGTCGGGGCAGGCCTGGTTGGACCCTGCCTGCCTCCTCCAACGTCACCCAGCAGGAGCCAGCAACCACCCGGATGAGGCCCCGGGGCAGACCAGCAATCGGCCCCAGTCTGGTCTGCAGCTCCCCTTTTTTGTGCTACATAAAACACAGGTGTGTCAGATGGGACACGCTCCACTCACAAAAATGGTGTCATTTATTAGACGCTAAAGTTTAACTGGGCTTTCTGTATTCTGCTATGCTCAGGCTGGCTGCCCCCTATGCGACCCACATCTTTCCCATGGCCCCTGCTGCTGGGCCCCTTCAGGTCATGAATGACCACTGGGTTACAATGCTTCTCCCTAGGTTCCCTGTGATTTGGGTTCCCCACAGCACCCACCTACTCCCGTCTAACTGTGGCTATTACGTCAAATAATCCTGGGTGTCTCGTCCTCCCAGCTCAGGTGCAAAATCTCAGCATCTAAACACTCGAAGGAAAAGCACCTGCTTAGTGGCAGCTGTGCAGGGGTTGGGACTGCAGGGCGGGACAGATTTTGGAAAATATATACTGGAAAATGGCCTCCGGTGCTGGATCGGACTTGACCCAAATGACCCGGGACCTAGGAAGGAAATTCTTCCCCTCCCAACCTCCCGCCTCTAGAAGCCTCTTTTCCTTCCAGAAGAAATGGGTAAAGCCCTCGTCACCTCCTCTGCAGCACAGACAGCGCGTCACCAAGGGGCCGGCTATTAATTACCCACCCTCATGGTGCGCCCTTTGGCCTTCAGTTTTCCCGATTTCCACAAGGATTAACTCAATCTGTGGGACTTCACTGGGCCATTTAAGGGAGCATCATAACTCTTTCTGTTCCCCAGAAATTGTAACCCGGACTGGGTTTTGTAATGCTAATTGCCTTATCTTCATAAATTCTACAGTCTTACATAATTTACCCGCATTGTAGCAGGATTTCCCAAGAATAAAAAAGCAGGTGCCGTCAATGGTAATTTGAATAAGAAAAGACATGTTAAGTGGTTCTTCTCTCACTAGTAATAGAAATTAATTAGCTTTGAGCGGCTTTGGAGGTTTTTGCTTTTTTTTTTTCCTGTAACCTGCTATGTTTTCTAATTGTATGGAAAGAAGGTTTGATTTGATCACATTATTTGGTGACGGAGAGGCCTCTGTTTGGAGTCAAAGGTACATACAGGAGGGTGGCAGCCAGGAGTGTGGGAAGGCGCCGAAGGCGGGCGGACAGACTGAGGGCTTTGCAGGAACAGAAACTGAGTTCTGAGCCAGGCTGAGCCATTTGCTAGCTCTGCGACCCTGGACAAATCGAATTCCCTCTTCACACTTCAGCTTTCTCGTTGGTACAACAAGGGTCGCCAGCCCCAGCTGTCAGGAAGGAAGCAGTGAGCTGAGCCTGGGCTCCGGGGCTGGGCATGCTCTACTTTGTTCCAGGTCCACCGCTTAGCTGTTCTGTGGTTGTTCCAGTTACAAGTGTATGCTGGGCCTCCCCTCCCCTGGCAAGAAATACAAGTTTCCTGGTTCACGTTTAACAGATGGAGGAGTGGGCCTCTCCCCCTGGGGTGTGATGTAAATCCTTCCCTTCCCTGTGACTGAGCCAATTAGCTTACCTGTCCACCCCTGGGTTGGCTCTTGCAGAAGGCTACCTTGGATTGTTAGACTAATTAGCATTGACCTCTATAGAAACAGGATTAGGTCTTCATCTCTTAAATCATGTGGACACTGCCTAGTGCAGATACACTACGCTGTAGCGGTAACTACAGTGACCTTGGCAAGCTTCTTCTCCCTTCTAGGCTCATTTTCCCTGTCTGTACACTGGGGACCATAAAAGCACCACCTCCTAAGGTCATTAGGAAGGTTTCCTAAACAGATCAAATGTATGGTAGGCTTCTCGCATTCTGGGTTCTCTCTCCTGCTTTCTTTTCCTTTTCCTTGAAATCCTTTCTTTGGTTTCCTGAAAGAAATCCTCCAGCAAGTTATTCAAAGCAACACTCTGGGCTTTGGAAAGGCTAAAAGCCAAGGAGAAGAGAGATAGGAGAAATGGTAGCATTGTTTCAACCAGGAAAAAACTGTTACTACAGACCTATGTTGCCAAAGATATAGCTAAAGGAATACGATATGAAGAAAAGAAGCTTTATGAAAGCAGGACATCAATCCTGAGAGAACATAGTCAAAGGTTGATCTGTTTTTTTCACACATTTGCACCAATCAACAGCAGAAAACCTTTCCCTCCCTTCCAGTGGTTCCACCCTGAGTCCTGGCTCCAAGTTGTACCAGGTGCCAAGCCAGGTGCCAAGCAGTCGTGTAGTAAGGAAAAGACTCAGGGTCTCTTCTCCCCATTGATCAGCGTCACGGAGATGGGAGCTAGAAGGCAACCAACTCTCCCATCAGCTGGTTGAAGCCCCTCACTGTACAGCTTTAAAATACCTAAAGTCCAGTGATTATCAGCCGGGATAAAAATGCAAGCTCCAACTATTTCCTGTATACACACAAATGCATTTTACATGCAAACGTACAGGTAGGTTGAAAGGAAAGGAACGGGAAAAGATACCACTCTCTTATGCAAGCAGAAAGCACATGAAAAGCTGCTCTGGCTGTATTAATATCAGACAAATTAGACTTCAAGATAAGGAATATTATCAGAGATAATTATCAGAGGGATATTTCATAATGATAAAAAGGATTAATTCATTAGAAAGACATAAGTACCCTAAGTGTGTATGCATCTATTAATGGATCCTCAAAAGAAATGAAACAAACATTGGCTAGTTTAGTCACTCTCTCAGTAATTAATAGAACAGCTAGATAAAAAAAAGTTAAGATATAGAAAATTTGAATAAGACTATCAATCAACTTTACCTACTTCACATTTATAAAATTATACACCCTTCCTAACACTTGCAGAACATACGTTCTCTTCCAGTACACAGCATGTTCACCGTGACAGTCCATATACTGGCCCATAAAATATGTTTCACTAACTTTCAAGACATTGAAAACTTACAGTGTAATCTCTAACAACAGTGGGCTTAAAAAACAATAACACTAAAATATTTGGGAAAAGCTTCAAATAATTGGAAATTTTAAAATGCACTTCGAAATAACCAGTGTATCAAAGAGGAAATCCCAAAGGACATTGTAAAATATTTTTAACTGAATAATAAAAACACATATCAAAACTTGAGGAACAGAGTCAAAGCAGTGCTTACAAGGGTGTGTGTGTGTATAATTAAATGCCTATATTAGAAAAGAAAAAGATTTTCAAATAAAGATCTAAGTTCATGCCTTAAGAAACTAAAAATAGAAAAGAAAATTAAATAAAAGGAAGATGATAAATATAAGAATGGAAACAGAAATAGAAAACAGTGAAGAAGAGAGAAAATTAACCAAGTCAGATTTAATTCTTTGGAAAGATTAATAAAATTGAAACCCCCCTAGCAAGACTGATCGGAAAGAGACATTGAGAAGAAAGGGAGGGGTAACACACTATCAGAAATAAAATAATTACCACTTCAGATACTATAGATATTAAAAGAAAAATAAAGCAATATTTTGCAAATAAACTTGACAATTTAGATAAAATGGGGAAATCCTTAACAACACACACAAACATTACTTAGCAAAATTGACACAAGAAGAATAGACAATTGGCACAGTTCTTTGTTTATTAAACAATTTGGATTTATAATTTAAAACCCTCCCCATAAAGAAAACTCTGGATCCATATGATTCCCTGGTGAATCAGTGAATCAAACATTTAAGAAATAAATAGCATCAATCTTACATGAATTTTTACAGAAAATAGAGGCTGAAACATGCCCATCTCATGTTATAAAGCCAGCATACCTGATCCAGACAATGATATTACAAGAAAAGAAAGCTACATGCTAATATTTTAAAATTTAAAAATGTGGGTGTCAATTTTTTTTTCTTTTAAAGATTTTATTTATTATTTTTAAAGAGGGGGGAAGGGAGAGAGGCATAGAGGGAGAGAAACATCAATGTATGGTTGCCTTTCACCTGCCTCCAGCTATAGACCTGGCTGGAGACCTGGCTTGCAACCTCATTATGTACCCTGGCTGGGAATCGAACCAGTGACCTTTGGGTTCACAGGCCAGTGCCTTATCCACTGTGCCATCAGCTGGGGTGGGTGTAAAAAGTCTGAATAAAAATTAATAAATTGCAACTAGAAATACATAAAATGATGCTACATCAGAGAGCAGGAACACAAGGTTGATTTAACATTTGAAAATCACCACATTACAAAAATAAAGGATAAAAATAATCTTAACAGATGCAGAAAAATCACTTGAGAAATTCAGCACCCATTCGGCTCACAGGAAACTTCCTCAGCCTGATAAAGGGCATCATAAACAACAGCAAGGGTAATGACAACAGCAAAGACAAAACCTGCAATGTGCATCATGCTTAGTGAACACAATCCTGAACAATTTTCACTTAATTCTGAGAATGAGGCAAGGATGTCTTCTCTCACCACTTCTATGCAACATTGTATTGGAGGTTCTAGCCAACACAATTAGGCAAAAAAAAAAAAATATTGGACAAGAAGAAGTAAAACTGTCTCTAGTCACCAATGACATGATTATTTATGTAAACATTCTGAGAAATAATTTTTTAATTACACAAACTACTGCATTAATTAAGCAAGATCACCAATACACTCAAATCAATTGTATGTCTATACATACACTAAGAGCAAACAATTAGAAAATTTTATTTATAATAGCAAAAAACTATAAAATACTTAGGAATACATTTATTAATGGATATGTAAAATCTTTACATTGAAAATACAATATTGTTAAGCTATTGAGTCTCCTCCAAATATTTATAGATGCAATGCAATCTTAATCATAAATTTAATAGGCCATTTTTTTAAATGAAATTGAGAAATTGATTCTAAGTATGTATGCATATATATATATATATATATATATATAATTATATATAATCAATTGCTAAGGATCTAGAATAGCTAAAATAATCTTGAAATAAAGAACATAGTTGGAGAACTGATTTTATGACTTATAAAAAGCTTAAAAAGCTATAGTGATCAAGGTATTGTAGTGTACAGATAAGAGTAGGCAATTAGGTCAATAGACCAGAAGAGAGTCCAAGAATAAATCCATACATATATCATCATTTGAATTTTAACAAAAGCACTAGGGCAATTCAAAGTGAAAATGAACATCTTCTCAACAAATGGTGCTAGAAACAAATGGAAAAATGTATGGGAAAAAAATGAATTTCAATTCCTGCCTCACACTATATACAAAAGTTTATTTGAAAGCGCTGGCTGGTGGCACAGTGGATAAGGTGCCAGCCTGCGAACCCAAAGGTCACTGGTTCTATTCCCAGCCAAGGCAGCATAACTAGATTGCAAGCCAGGTCTCCAGCCAGGTCCCTAGCTGGAGGCAGGTGAAAGGCAACCATACATTGAAAAAAAAAAAAAAGTTAATTTGAATGGATAGACCTAAAGGTAGTAGCTAAACCATTTTTTAAATAAAAGAAAATCTGCCCCAGCTGGTGGCTCAGTGGATAGGTGCCAACCTGTGAACCCAAAGGTTACTAGTTCAATACCCAGCCAGGGCACATAACCAGGTTGCAAGCCAGGTTTCCAGTCAGGTCTGTAGCTGGAGGCAGGTGAAAGGCAATCATACATTAATGTTTCTCTCCCTCTGTCTTGCTCCCTTCCCCACTCTCTAAAAATAATAAATAAAATCTTTAAAAAATAAAAAATTTAAAAAATAAAATAAGAGAAAATCTTTGTACCACTGGAGAAGGCAAATATTTTTAGCATATAAAAAAAAACTAATAATAAAATAATTGATAAATTGGACTTCATCAAAATTTCAAAACTGCTCTGTTATTACTGAAATGAAAAATAAGCCACAGACTGGGAGAAAACATTCTCATTGTCCATGTCTGGCTGGCTATATAAAGAAGTCCTAGAAGTCAATAATAAAAAAGACAAACCACTCAGTAAAATGGACTTGAAGGTCGATCTCACAAAACAATGTACGTGAAATGAGCTTAAGCTCATGAAAAGTTACTTAGTATCATTAGTCATTAAGGAAATGTGTTAAAAACACAATATGATGCCACTTTACACCCAATGAATGGCTAGAATTAAAAGGATAGAAAATACTAAGTGTTGACAAGGATGCGGAGACACTGGAATTGTTAGTAGGAGTATCAAATGGAGAACTGTTTGGTAGTAGTTAAATATACATCCACCATATGATCCAGATGTACTTTGAGGTAGTTACCTTAGAGAAATAAAAACATAGGTCTTCTAAAGGACCCATACGTAAATGTCTTTAGCAGCATTATTTATAATAATCTCCAATGGGAAACCACCCAAATACCTATTATGAAGTAAACAGATTAATAAATCGTAGTCAACTCACACAACTGAATATTACCTAACAATAAACAAGATTGAACTACTGATACATATTCTAGCATGGATGAACCCCTAAAACAGGTTGAACAAAAGAATCCTGATACAAAGTTAACCTCTGGTAATGGAAATCAGTGGCCTTTGGTTTGTAAGGAGATTTACTAAACAAGGAAAATGTGGGAACTTGAATAGGTTCTGTATCTTAATTGGGGTGGTGGTTATGTAGATATGTAGACGTTTGTCAAATCTCATCAAATCATATTAGATTCTGTGAAGTTCACTGTAGGTGCATTTCACTTTTAAAAAAGAATGATGGGCCCTGGCTGGTGTGGCTCAGTGGATTGGTGCCAGCCTGTGAACGCAAAGGTCACTAGTTCAATTCCCAGCCAGGGCATATAGCCAGGTTGCAAACCAGGTCTCCAGCCAGGTCCCTAGCTGAAGGCAGGTGAAAGACACTGATGCTTCTCTCCCTTTCTTCCTCCCTCCCTGCCTTTCTCTCTAAAGGTAATGGATAAAATCTTTAAAAAAAATAAGAAGAAGAATGATGATCTGGTCATGGAGAATGTGTTAGAGGCAGTATCAAGTGCATTCTGGAAAAGCTGTCAGGAACCTATCTACTCAGTCTATTGAGTAGACAGGTGAGAGCTGATGGCACTTGGAATACGATGGTGGCATGGAGTTGAAGAGAAGTGGACGATGTTAACAGATATTAAGAAGGTAATAAAGATGCGGTTTGGACTTTTGGCCTCATTCGCTGAGATGGAG
The DNA here is from genome assembly GCA_004026585.1 of Noctilio leporinus. Classification (NCBI taxonomy): domain Eukaryota; kingdom Metazoa; phylum Chordata; class Mammalia; order Chiroptera; family Noctilionidae; genus Noctilio; species Noctilio leporinus. Next base: position 42,417 of record PVIW01007064.1, on the reverse strand, counting down.
AGAACCCAATGGAGACTCAGTTTGTAAAATAACATCGCCATGCACAAAAGTCAACTTTCTAGAATGAAACTCTGACCTGTCCCTTCTCTCTTTACTCTCCTCCAGCAGGTCCTTTTATCCCACAAAATACAGTCCCAGCCTCTTAACCCAAGAGGTCCCACATGATCTGAACCCTGCTGACTTCTCCAACCCCAGGTTGCCTATCTCTCCTTCCCTCCTTCCCATTCTGTGCTACATTTATTTCTAGAGGTGCTGTGTCTTTTCCTGCCCCTTTTCTTCACTACCTGAACCCTCTGCTTGGGAAATCCCTCAGCTGGAGTTCTGTGTTGATCCTTTCATTGGGAATTCCAGGCTACTCAGTGTGTGTCTTCATATAGGCAACTTCTGCCACAATTTTTGCTTTACATGTTTTTCTTCCTCAATAAAGGTAAGGCGATTTCTTATATAACTCTGGTACTCCCTATGCCTAGTGTCAATAATGTTCAAAGAATGGGTGAGATAGCGAGGGGTCAAGATTTTTGTCTTTGCACTTACCGCTTATTCTATAAGACATTATTATGGTCCGAGTAAATCCTCTGCAGACAGGGAGAAATGCTAAATATTTAGATGGTGGCAGGGATATAATAAGTGGCACTTGACCAGGAAACCCCCTTGGGGGTGAATTCACTGCCATCCTTCTCCAAGGTCCTATGAAATGAAAACATTCACAGTTGCCCCACCCTCAAAGTGAGACCATGACGCAATGTGCTTGGGGAAATAAGGAAACCTCCAAACTTTTGTATAGCAATATCACTCATAAAGCAATGCTGAAACCAAGTTAGTGAAGTCACTTAGAATATTGGACACCAGGAAAGTGTGAGCTAAAATGTTTCCTTTCCTGAAGGCCCTTAAGAGCGGAAGAAACATCACCTTGCTGGGTGTTCTACTTTTCTCTACCTCCAAAACACAAATTACATTCCTCTGTCTTCATTGCTTCTGCCTTGGTTCAACTTCTTGTCATCCCTTGCCTGAAATGCTACAATAGCCTGCCAGGTGTCCCTGCCCCCATTTGACCCTAAGCTCTGGCCACCAGAGTGGCCTTTCCTTACCACAGATCTGATCATGTCAACCTGGTCGAAAACTCCACCCCACTTACATGATATAGTGAATATCAGCTCTTAACCTGGAGTCCCGAACATGACCGAAAGCTTCCTCCCATTGATGTCACTGTCTTCTTTTGCAGCCTAACATTCTGTGTTGCTATCAGTGGTCCCTTTCTCTGATGGGAGATGTGTCCTATGGGCAAAAAAGAAAAAGATTGAAAGCTATCCTCACCCCCTGTTTTTCCTGCCATTCTTTAAATGTTGGATTCCTTTTTATGGGTGAGTAAAACATGATCACAAATTTAGCAGCTTAACACAACGTACATATTGTCCCCCAGGGTTCAGCTATATTTTCTGCTTTAGGATCTCACCAGGTTGCAACCAAGGTGTTGGCTGGGCTGCCTTCTCATCGCGAAGCATGACAAGGGAAGAGTCCGCTGGAGGCTTACTAAAGCTGCTGACAGACTTCAGTACCTTGAGGCTGCAGAACAGAGGCCCTCAGCTCTGGCCAGCCACCTGCAGCTCTTGGCAATGTGGGTCCCTCTGTAGCCAGTTCACACCCTGGGTGCCTGCTTCTTCAAAGCCAGAGAAAGGGAGAGTGCAAGACCCTTAGCAAGATGGAGTCTTATAAATGCAATGTGATCATGGGCGTGACATCCCAGCACCTTTGCCATTAATCTATTGGTTAGAAAAAAGTCACTGTCCTCAACCACAATCAGGGTCTGAGCACGAGAAGACAGATGTCATAGGGATCATCTTAGGTCTGGCCACCAGATGCCACAGACTTTCAATCTTCTGAGCCTTGGCTCATGCCACTCCTTTTCTCTGGTAGCCCCTTCCCCTGGCCCCTCCCACTAGTATAGAGCATTGCACTGAGTCACTCTGTGCTGGTTCCAGACCCACTTCTGCAGGATGTAAACTGGAAGGACAATCTCAGAGAAGAGAGACGGAAGAGCCTCTGTCGGTGACCCTATGTGACTTTTGAAAGGCCACTGATCCTCTGCCGGCCTTTGTTGCTTCACCAGTCAATGGAGGAAATGAGGCAATCCATCCCGTAAGTCCGTTGTGTGGATTCGGTGAGGTCATGAGTGTAAACTGCATGGTGGAGTGCCTGGCATGCAGACAACCTTCACAAGGGTTATGTTGTATTGGCCAGTGGCACTTTGGGTCAAGATGATGGCATAAGTAAATACAGCTCACCTCCTCATGCAACCACATCAAAATTACAGCTAAATTATAGAACAACCATCATTCAAAACCAGCAGAAATAGAGTTGAATGGAAGTCTGACAACTATGGAATTAAAGAAACCACATCCATCCAGACTGGGAAGAGGGGCAGAGGTGCAGAACGAGCTGGTCCCACATCCATGTGCCATAGATGAAAATTCAGGAGGGATATCTTGGTAGTGAGGAGTCCCAGGCCCACACCAGCCCCCGCCAGCCCAGGGTTCCAGTGCCAGGAAGGTAAATCCTGATAACTTCTGGCTGTAAAAACCAGCAGAGATTGAGTTGGTGGAAAAACTTTCGGAGTCCCAAGCAGTTCCTCTTAAGAATCCACACATGAACTTACTCAGAGTAGCAGATTGAAAGAAACCAGCGGCAAACAGGCAGGAATTAACCTGGGAGTGCAGGGGGGGGGGGGTTCTTGCCCCCACAGAGAAAGTCAGGCAGAGCCACCAGGAGAGTACTGTATCTCAGACTATCAACTTGGCTAACACTTTTTGCCCCACTCTGCTGTAGAGATCCCCTGAGGCTCTGTCCCATCCAATTTAACAGCTGTTAACAGTGGTTTATCCATATGAATGGCTGGTTTTGGATCAAGCTTCACAACTACCTAAATCCTTTCTAACAAGTAACAGCTGCCTCAATGAGCCCCCAGCCCTCCCTCCTCTTGCTAAGTGGCCTTGGGCACAGTACTAGCAACAGTCAGCCTAGATTCACAGAACAAAACTCCAGAAAAAGAACTAAACAAAATGAAGATAACCAATTAGATGCAGAATTCCAAACACTGGTTATAAGGATACTCAAGGAATTTAGTGAGGACCTCAACATTATGAAAAAACATCTAGTCAGAAATGAAGGATGCACTAACTGAAATAAAGAACAATTTACAGGGAAACAATAGTAAAGTGAATAAAGCTGAGAATCAAGTCAATTATTTGAAACATAAGAAAGCAATAGCATGGGGAGGGGGACAGAGGGGAGCAAAAAGGGGATGGATGTAATACAACAACAATAAAATTAAAAAAAAAAAAAGAAAGAAAACAATAGCAATCAATCAGAACAAGAAGAAAAAAAGAATTAAAAAGAAAAGGGTAGCTCTGGCTGGTGGCTCAGTAGATAAGGTGCTGGCCTGCAAACCCAAAAGTTGCAAGTTCGATTCCCCAGCTGGGCACATAATGAGGTTGCAAGCCAGGTCTCCAGCCAGGTCCATAGCTGGAGGCAGGTGAAAAAGGCAACCATACATTGATTTCTGTCTCTGTCTCTCTCTGCCTCTCTCCCTTCCCCACTTTCTAAAAATAATAAATAAAATATTTAAAAAAAAAAAAAAAAGGAAAGAAAAGGGTAATCCTGGCTGGTAGCACAGTGGATTAGGTGTTGGCCTGTGAACCCAAAAATCACTGGTTCAATTCCCCATCAGGGCACATAACCAGGTTGCAAGCCAGATCTCCAGCCAGGTCTATGGCTGGAGGCAGATGAAAGACAACGATACATTGATGTTTCTCTCCCTCTCTGTATCTTTCCCTTCCTCTCTCTGTAAATAATAAATAAAATCTTTTTTAAACAAAAAATAAATAAATAAAAAGAAAAGGGTAGAGCGAGGGGAGGGGAAATCGGATGGATGTAATACAACAACAAAATTAAATTAACAATAAAAAATAATAATTAAAAAAATAAAAAGAAAAGCATAGCTGTAAGCAGGCCTGGGACAACTTCAAGCATTCCAATATTCTCATCTTAGGGGCGTCAGAAGAAGAGAAAGAGTAAGAAGTTGGAAACCTATTTGAAAAAATAATGAAAGAAAACTTCCCTAATTTGGTGAAAGAAACAGACACGCAAGTCCAGGAAATACAGAGTCCCAAACAAAATGGATACAAAGAGGCCCACTCCAAGATACATCATAATTAAAATGCCAAAGGTTAAAGATTAAGAAACTTAAAAGCTGCAAGAGAAAAGCAGCAGTTACCCCATAAGACATCAGCTGATTTCTCAAAAGAAGGTTTGCAGGCTAGAAGGGATTGGAAAGAAATATTCAATGTCATGAGAAGCAGAGGCCTACAGCCAAGACTGCTCTCCCTAGCAAAGATGTCACCTAGAATGGAAGGGCAGATAAAGAGCTTCCCAGGCAAGAAAAAGGTAAGGGAGTTCATCATCACCATGCCATTATTGCATGAAATGTTAAAGGGACTTATTTGAGAATAGAAGATCAAAAATATGAGCAATATAATGGCAATAGATATATACCTGTCAATAATTGAATTGAAAAAACAAACTAGACCAACAAGAAGAACAGAGACAGAATCATGGATACGGAGGGTGTTGTAATGGTTGCTAGATGGGAGTGGGGAATGGGTGAAGAGGTGACGGGATCGAGAAGTACAAACAGGTAGTTACAGAATAGCCATGGGGATGTAAAGTATATATAGGAAATGGTGTAGCCAAAGTACTTATACACATGACCTGTGGACATGAACATGGTGGGGGGATTGCCTGAGGGAGTGGGGGGGGATGCTGGGTGGAGGGGCCAAAGGGGGAAAATTGGGACAACTGTAATAGCATAATCAATAAAATCTAATTTTTAAAAATACCAAAAAGTAGAGTTTTATTGTATTGAAGATGATCCCTGGGTTCTGCTGCTCCGAGGCATGTGCTCTGTGAATCCATGATGTCATGGGAGCTAAAGACCTTGTCTCTGGGTGGGGGCTCTCCCTTCTCCCCGCAGATCCTACCCCTGGGGTGTTTACAGAAATGACTTATTCCAGACAGTGTCGTCACCCTGAGGCCCCTCTCCAGCCTGGCTGGCCGTTGCCCTGCCTCCGCAGCGGTCAGCACCGTGGACAGGGGCCGGGTCCTGCCGGGACTTTTCCAGCCGCCCGCCCAGGGCTGACTGCCTCTCAGGGAGGAGAGAGCAGTGGCAGCTCCAGGCCAAGCACAGCCTCTGCAGCAGCCAGCACCGCTTGGCTCCCTGGGGGCGGGAGGGGCGCACCACCCACCTCTTCCATGGCTGCCTCTGAGTACTTTGAATTTCATTAGAGCAATTATTTCAAATGGAATTAAAAGGGTTTAAAATTAGACCCTAAACTCTTAACAATTAGTGACGCAGCGACCTGCCATCCACAGAGCCACAATAGACCTATGTCGATTGGTACGTGAGCACAATGCCAGTCTCCAGAATAGCATGCCCTGTTACAATAAATGGCTTTTAATAAAATGAATATTCTTAATTACTGCTGCATTAATAAGCTGCAAATTAGTCATCATTAAAGGCCCCACAGTCCCTCTCCACCTCTCTGAGAGTCACTGGTGGGCTTCACCAATTCAGCTGCTTCTGCAAACTCTTGAGTTTTCTTGCAGCTTTTAAGCAGGGGCCAGCTAGGGGGATAAGCCCCATTTTAGCCTCAGGGTAGGGGTTGGAAGGACCTGTCAGGCCTCTGGGATCCTTCTGGCTGCCCTAGCTCAATGCATCCAGTGTTCTCTAGGCCTGGGAAGCACTATGTCAGCTTAGGACCCTCAAACATATTGACCACATCATTTATTCTCCCCATGATGCACTCACTTATTTGTCAAGTACTCACTGGAAAGGTCTCCAGCATCTGCTTGAACCTCCCTGGAAACTGGGCAGCCTTTGCTTAAAGGTATTCCTTGTAGGAGGCTGAGATCTGCCTGGACTTGACTTCTGAGCCCTTAGGCTCCACCCACCCATAGGCCTAAGGAAATTCTGAGGAACGCAGAGGAGGGTCATCCGGGCAGGGAGCACTAGACTTGAAGGTCTGGAATCTGTCAAGTCCCTGTGGGAACTTGGGCAAGTTGCCTTCTCTCCTGGGCCTCAGTTTCCCCACCTGTACCATGGAGACATTGGTCCAACAGCCAGCATACTTCTCCTATAAAGGGCCAGATGGTAAATATATTAGGTTTTGAGGGCCAGGTGGTGTCTGCCACAACTACAAAACTCTGACTAACTAGAAGGGACTGAAATTGATCCAAAGGTTGTAGTTGGCTGATTCCTGGTCTGAGTTAATGACAAAGGACAGTGAAAGGCAGCTCCTGCATTCTGTGAATCTATATAAGAATGTTCTGCTACTGGGAAGTTTGGGGAAACTTTAAGCAAGCTTTCACGAAGATCATTTAAACCAAACTATAGGACATTTCACTCGGAAGGTGATTTGCATAAATGTAACAGACGGTGTGTTTTTTCAGGTTCCTATCACAACTACTAATGGACATACTCTGCACACACGCACACTGATGACCTTGTAAGACATCAAATCCTAATCCCTGGAACCTATGAATGTCACCTGTATGGTAAAGTTTTTACAAATGTGGTTAAGTTAAGGAAGTTGTGATTAAGCAGTGACGCTGGATTAATTGGGTGGGCCCTAAACACCATCAGAAGTGTCTTCATAAAAGAGGAATTGAGAAAAGTTGACAGAAGAGGAGATGAGGCATTGATGGGAGTGATGCGACCACAAGCACAGGGAATGCTGGCCTCCACCAGGAGCTGGAAGAGGCAAGGAGCAGATTTCCTCTAAGAGCCTCTGGGGGAAGTGCTGCATTTGACACCTTAATTTTGGCCCAATAAAACTGATTTCAGACTTCTGGCCACCAGAATGGTTGGAGAATAAATTTTTGTTGCCTTAAGTCATGAAGTTGTAGTCATTTGTGAAAGCAGCCATGAAAAACTAATACATGCATCTTTTCTCCTATAGAAGCCACTGATATTCCTTATGCCTCTGTAACTACATTTTGGCCAAAAGAAGAGATAATAGTAATGATAATCCTTTACATGGATTTCTGTGCTTCACTGAGCACATACTGTGGTTTATGTTGATAAAATACATCCATATGCATAAGGAGGATGTTAGAGGTTCTCCATTTCCCAGGGGAAGAACTAGGCCCCGAAATGTGAAGTGCTTTGCTCAATATCACTCTATTAGTAGATGTTGGGTCAGAACTTGAACCTACATCTTCTAATTCCAAGTCTACACTACAGTCCAAGTTGAAGGCTTTGTTGAACACACTTGCTGGATAGAAACAAAGACTATGAGAGAGTTGGAGACAAATAGCAGTTTGTGGAAACTATCCCTTTGGAATGGAATGATACTGCTTGTGTCCCCAGGTAATATCTTGCTCAGCCATGGGCTCTGATGAGGATATTCAGTGTCCAAGTAGCTGTCAGGCCCCATCTGAGGGCAGCTCCTGGGGGCCAACAGATCTACTGGGGTGTTGGACCCACCCAGGAATCCTGAAGACAGTTCATTGATTTACACCTTGTCAAGCTCTTTGTAAAAATCAGTACCATGGTAAATGTCAGAGAGGGGCACTCTGCAGCTGCTGGTCTTCCTTTCTTTTCCTTCTTCCCACTCTTCCTTTCTATCTCGATTTTATTCATTTATTTTTAGAGAGGGGGAAAGGAGGGAGAAAAACATCAATGTATGAGAGAAACAGCAGTTGCCTCTCACATGCCCCAACCAGGGACCTGGCCCACAACCCAGGCATGTGCCCTGACAGGGAATCAAACAGATGACCTTTTGGTTTGCAGGATGACACCCAACCCATTGAGCCACACCAATCAAGGCAATCCTGCATTCTTCCCATCATATCATAGCTGAGAAACCAGAGAGCAGATGTGTTCATGTCTTTGGAAGTGCTAGTGTGAAGGGGAGGAAACCTGATCCAAAATCTACTTTGTTGAAAAGCAATATCCTGGAAAGGAGGCTGGTTATCTAGTTTGCAAACAGAATCATGACTGCTAGAGCAAGGGAGTTCACCAGTCCAGATCTTTATTTATTGCAAAATCCAAATGAGCACTTTAACTCAGCAGTCTCAGAAGACCACAAACATATTGACTGAGAGTGATTGAATAACCCACGCTAGGAAAGGATAATGTGTACAATTTATTATACATTTAATTCAAGTGCATTTTTTTTCCAGCAACCACACATGACATACAGTGTGGTGTTCAAAATGTAAAGAACTTCTACTACCTGATTTAAAGACTTATTATAAAGCTACAGTAATCAAGACAATGTGGTATTCACATAAGGATAGACAGATAAGTCAGTGGAACAGGATAAAGTCAAGAAATAGACCTATGCATATATATTTGGTTGATTTTTGATGAAGATGCCAAGGTGATTTAGTGTAGGAAAGAACAGTCTTTCAACAAATGGTGATAGAACAACTGAGTGCCCTTATGGAAAAAATAAAATCAAATAAACTTTGACTCGTATCTCACACCATACAAAAAAAAATTAACTTGAATAGTTAATAGACCTAAACAAATAACCTCAAACTATAAAACAGAGCACAAAAACTATTTAGTCCTTTGTTTTATATATGGTATTAGTCAGGGTTTTTCAGAGAAAGAGAACCAAAAGGATATATAGAGATATTTATATAAGAGGAGATTTATTACAGAAATTGGCTGACACGGTTTTTAAGGCTGAGAGGTTCCACAATCCGCCATCTGAAAACTGGAGAGCCAGGGGAGCTGCAGGTTGGTATAATTGAGTTTAAATCCAAAGGCTTGAATATCGGAGCTGCTGGAGCCTAAAGACCCAAGACCCAAGTGCTCTGATATCCAAGGTCAAGAGAAGATGGATGTTGCAGCTCTAGAAGAGAGACAATTTTCCCTTTCTTCATCTTTTTGTTCCATGCAAGCCCCTTAAGGATTGGATAAGGCCTACCTACATCGGTGAGGGCAGATCTCTTTCCTTAACGTACTGACTCAAGTGCTAATCTCTTCCAGAAACACCTGGAAATAATGTTTAACCAGCTATCCATCCATCCCTTAGGCCAGTCAAGTTGATACGTAAAATTAACACATGTATGTATTTATATTTATGTACTTAAATGTAATATGATAAATAATATATAAAACAAATAAATATATTTTTTAAAAGGCAAAATATTTGACCAGATGTTATAAAACAAAAAATATATGTGGCTAATAAACACACACACACAAAAACTGTTCATCACCAGTAGTCACCAAAGAAATGCAAATTAAAACCTCAACGAAGTACTGCTTTATACTCGAGGTGATGGCTCAGCTAAAAAGACTGACAATACCAAGTGTCAGTAAGTATGTTGGGCATTTAGAACTTTATTCTGATGGAGGGTGTGTAATTCTATAACCCCTTTAGAAAAGAGTTGTGTTGTTCCCTTTAAGTATATATTTATTTTGCAGCCCAGTAATATCTAGGTATTTACCCAAGAATAATACATGGCCCCAGACAGATTTGTACATAAATATTCAAAGTAGCTTTATTCAAAAGCTACTTTGGAAACCCCAAATGTCTATCTACAAGTGAATGGATAAAAACTGTGGCACATGTATACAATGGAATAACTGCTCAGCAATGAAAATTGAGAATTACTAATTCATGCTACAATGTGGATGAATCAGCTGCAAAAGAAAAAATACTGTTTGAATCCATGTGTGTGATGTTCTAGAACTGACTAAATTAATCTCTAATGATGGAAATTTCATCAGTGGTTGCCTGGGGAGGACTGAGAAGGAAGAGGCACATGGGGGTGCTTTCTGGGGAGATGGAAATGCTCTATATATGGTGTGGCATTACACGGGTATATACATTCTGCCAAAACTCAAATGGGTTCGTCTATTGCATGTACTCTATCTCAAATTCTATTTTAAAAATATATTGTGGGGTCTGGTAATTAATTTCCAAATCTTCCCCCAAAGAAACTGGTGAAAACCCACACTCAGATATGGACGTGAAGACAAAGTCAGTCTAGATCCTTCTTTGTCTTGAGTTATTTATGTTCCAGGGTGTTCTCTAGTCATATCTCCATTGACATGCCACACCCTTGTCTGAGGGCCTTTATCCAATTCTGAAAACCCCAGCCTCTGCTTAAGACCTTAGAGATTGGTTTACAGACAGTGAGGGACACCCCTTGCCCTGAGTATAGAACCAACTGTGAAGAAGATGCTAGAATCAGAGACAAAGCTTTGCAAGGGCTGATAAAAGGTTTAGGTCAGTGGTCCTAATATTTCATCCTTCATTCAATCACTGGCCTGCTAGGCAACCTTGGCCTCTTCCACAGGACAAACCTATCCCTTAAGTTGACTGCATAGAGGAAGAGAAAGTGCCCTGACCCTGAGCACAGCTGCTCCGAAAAGATGCTTTGAAAGGCGCTGAGCAGCCTTTCAAAGGCCCTCAGTCTTCCTCCCGGATTACCCAGGTGCAGGTAAGTTCTGAGGAGGGGGAGGGGGAATGGGGAGAGGCCAAGAGTGGAAGTTTCCACCACCCATAAAATATGAGGAGTCAGTGGGGAGATAAACTAGCAGCGATGCCTATGATTGCAGTGATCCTACATTCTAGTCTTTCAGGGACAATCCCAATTTAGCCTGCTGTCATGCAATAGCTACAGATGGCACCCCTTTCACCCTCAAAAGTGGCTGTTCAGATAATTGATACGACCAATTAAATGGAAGGGGGATTGCTTTCTTCCAGTGCTGACTGCAAACGCCTCTGCTGTTTTGAAGGCCCAGCACTCTCCCCGGGCACTCAATCTACTTCCTCCAGGTCCTGCTCACATTGAGGGGTCAGGAAAGGTTTACAAGGCTTATTTTAACCAAGCGGAAAGTTAGTGGCCCATTGGGCAAATTCACAACAGCTCGGAGCCCCCTGCTCAGAGTTTTGCTGTTTCACATTTTCCCTCTGCTGTGATGGGGCTGCACAGCGTGCTGGATGAGTCACAGAGATATATGTGACAGGGTTCTGTCCTTGCGGAGCTTCTAACCTGGGCTGTTGTGACAACTGAGTGGAACTCAGACACAGTGGGCCACTCCGAAGAGAGCCCTGGAGCCCAGAGGCAGGAGATGTTCTAGCCGTGGACGGAGAGATGGGTTCCACGGGAGGGCACAGTACCTGGGCCGGGCCGGTGGGGTGAGCAGGCTTCCTAGGAGCAGAGGCCGAGGAAAGGTCTCTCAGGCTCATACGAAGTCTGTCCCAAAATATTGAGCCAATGTCAATTTAATTAAAGCAGTTTACATGGCCGATACTTTCGGGATAGACCTTCGTATGTGCAACATGATGGCAGCCCATTAGATCTGCCCTGCTACCCTCATCCTTGCCCAGATTTCAGCCCCTCTCATAGGACGTACTCCAACCATCCTATAAAGGGCCAGATTCTCATCCATTCGCTGCACTGCTGCCACGGCTGTCTCCCAAAAGCACAATGTTGGCCACTACTTTCCAGCTCAAGAAGCTGCAATGGCTCCCCTTGTCTACAAAATGGCAAAATGCCCGCGTCTTGCTGCACCCGCCTCCCTTCAGGTGTTGGCATCTCAGTGAAAGAAGTCCTCATTCTCCACTAACTGGCTCAAATCCTCTCGGCTTTCCCTTACTCGCTTCAGCTGCAGGGGCCTCGCCCTTTCCTGTTCCCTTGCTGCATTTCATTCATACTCAGTTTGGTTGGTGATTCCTATCAGCCTGCTTTGTCCTACAGTTCATTGGGGTTATGTGCCCTCCCCTGTATACGGAGTGCAAGACCCAATAGGGCAGGAACTGTGTCCTCCGTCTTTTCATCCTCAGGGACTCTCTGAAGGCAGGGCTCAGAGCAGGTGATTAGTGGATCTGCCGCATGGTGCGACAGGTCCCAATGGGACAGATGCTCACATGTCATTGGCCAGCACACCACTGCCTACTTGACCTGCCCTGTCCAGGTCCAGGACCCCAGAAGGTGCCTTCAATGACCAGCCGGAACTTTCTTTGGAGGAGTTTCCAGGAGGTCCATCTGGCCTTCCCATCATTATTTTATTCTTAGGCTGGAGCTGTAGAGGGGAAAAAACCACACCCAAAATACAAAAAAGAAAGAAAGGAAAAAGTATATTAGTTTACTGCTTGATCTTTGCTCCCCTTAAACAGAGCCAAATTTAAAATGAATATTGATGACTTCACAAAGCCCAGTGTTTGGTATTCACTAAAAACCATTGTGTATTCCCTAAATAGTTCATTTTGTTTTCAAAAGTTCTAAAAAACTCGCTGTATTGAAATGCACGTTGTTGCATCGATTTTTCTAAAATACACCTTGTTATCTTTTCTTTGGTAATTGGTGACTGGTAATGACTTTGGCAATTTAACATGTTCTTGCAGACACTTTTCCCATTCCCCTTGATAACTGAAGTCAGGAGCGAGGGCCTGTCTGTCAATCTCTGACGCCTGTCAGCCTGTGTGACTGACGGCTTTTGGTCCCACAATAGAGACCATTTTTGCAGCCCCCCGTTCTGTTATTTTCCCCTCCTTTAATACTTGTGGGGGATGGTGTTTGCTTTATAATCTGCGTTTAAAATCCAACTTGGAATGAGGCCAGCACCAGAGAAATTATCACAATGTCTTGTTAGCTTTGCATAAGGAAAATTCTCCGGAGGGTTCCTTAAGCTATGATTCCACCTTCTGAAATTGCCTCTGCTCAAAAATCTAAGCTTTAGCCTTCATCCTGATCCTTTCAAATTCCTGGAGAAAGGCCGAGGGGTCTGCCCAGCCGTGCTCTAATGGAGGGCACGACCAGGGGGACCGTGCGCATCTGGAGCGGGGCCGGGCCATCCCTCTCTCCCGGGGCCTCTGTGTGTAAGCCCCCACATAATGAGTGTGGGGCTGAGTGGCAGAGCTCAGCAGAAAAGAGGAAACGCTGGGTCTGCTGGGCAATTATAGTCCTCAAACACCGGAGCAGGCAGGAGCCTCTCCTAACAAGAAGAAGCATTCGGTTCAGCTTGGCACCCCTGGGTCATAGGGTTGTCTGGACCTATGGGAGAAGCATCAAAAAAGCAAAATCAATGATGGTCAAGGATTTAATTGATGGCTGTATCTCTCTGTAGTTGTGAATAGTTTGGGGTTCCCAGATCTATTTTTGAACCTTATTAAAAAAGAAACCAAACATCGATTCCCAGCCAGGGCACATAACCAGGTTGCAAGCCAGGTCTCCAGCCAGCTCTGTAGCTGGAGGCAGGTGAAAGGCAACCATACATTGATGTTTCTCTCCCTCTCTGCCTCTCTCCCTTCCCCTCTCTCTACAAATAATAAATAAAATCTTTTTAAAAAACCAAAAACAAAAAAGCATGACCTAGAAAAGTGCATGGCCCTGCATGTTCAGACCCTGTCTACAATTTCAGGGGTAGCCGCTCTACCTCCAGGGTCCACGGCTCTCTCGGGTTAAGATCTGCTCTATGTGAAGGCAGCTGGTGATCTGAGCAGAGAGTTCACTCCCCGTTCACGACTGTAATGTTGAATGCTGATGTGGGTGCAGGGCTACAGGCGCAAAGTCTGTACGAGGCCGACTCTTGGAGCCAGTGCCCTTGACCAGAGCTGTCTGTGTGGCAGGAGAAGCCAGACCCATCGCTGTCCACAGGCAGGCTATGGGTCTGTGGAGGTTCTGGGCAGGTAGGAGGGCATCACTCAGCAAAGGGTCTAAGATTCTACACAGCAAAGAAGGAAGACAAAATTTGGTCAGACTCAGAACTAAACCAGCGTTGGGGAACCAGAGAAGGACAAGGTGGGGTAGGTCAGAGGATGGTCAATCTCTGTGTCAGTTACAGAAAAACAGCTTCCAGAAGGAACTCTGCAAACACCTTCTGGGTGTGACTTGGCACCTTGGGAAGAGGCAGCAAGTTGAGCTTAAAGGGACCAAGCCTCGTTTCTAAAAGAAGTCTAAAATGTATTCTCTTTCCCTTCCCTGTTTTCCATCCCAGCCAAACGACTATCTACATTGGTGTGCATGGGTGTAAAACCTAGGAAGATTCTAAGGGAAGTGGGTCTCCGTTTACTCCCATCCTTTTCACAATGAGGCCCCAGCTTCTCAGTGTGAATTTGGAACTCTATAAGAATGGTAACATCTGTCATAGATGTCAAGCACCATGTGCCAGGCATTTCATCTTTATCATGTGAGGCAGATAGAAGAGGCAGAACCATGCCCTCACCAAAGATGTCCACATCCTAATCCCCAAAAGGGGGACAAGGGGACTTTGCAGGTGTAATTAAGTTAAGGATTTTGAGATAAAAAGGTTATCTTTGTCTTGGTGGGTCCCGTGGGCCCTCAGCAGTCCTGAGAAGAAACAGGCAGGAGGTCCAGAGTCAGAGGAAATAGGAATGATGGAAGCCAAGGTTGGAGCGATGCCACCATACGCCAAGGAATGTCAGCATGGGCAGAGTACTGTTTCCTCATCTGTAAGATGGGAAATAACAGTACCTAAGGTGTTGGGAGGTTAAAGAAGAATAAAATGAAAACACGAATCTGTGTGGTTTGGACGAGACCTGCCCTGGAAGTATCAGCCACGCCAACTATTTTAATTATATTGACATTGGCTTGATACTTTTGGGACAGACGTCGTGCGTAAGTGCTAAAATGTCACTAGCTTGCTTTTGCCTGCTTACAATGTGGGTTATACTCTGGGTGGGCAGGGTGGGGCTACAAATAGAAAAGTGTTTCCAGTGTATGTAGTTGTGGAGAGGGGCAGGCCTGTCTATCAGCTGCCATCATACACACTTAAATAATGAGAGAGTAGGGGGTAGGGAGACGGAGTCGCTCTCAGCCCCTGATGGCTTCCCAGGTCCCAGTTTCAATGGCCATGAGGTCTGCCAGAGCTTGGTTTCTATGAGACCTCCATGTCCTTGGAGCAGGTATTGTCCCCCTTTAATTGAGCTGGTTGAGTGGATTTCTGCTCCCTGTGATCAGTGATCCTTAAGGAATACAGGAATACTGCATATTAGGTCATCCACCCATTTAAAGGGCCCCAAGGAAGGTGAAACTGATCATTTCTTGTTGCTACTGCTGGAAGATAGTGGGCCGGGAGCATAAAGCTGGACCTTGTTTGGGGGTGAGATTATTATGGCGTTGAGATCATGGTCCAAAGAATGGAAACTGGGAAATGCAGATTACGTTCCAACACTAGGAAGTGATGTACCCTGCTAGGAATTTGGTCCAAGGGCGAGTGGAGACCCTTGGGGATGGAGTGGTAAGCAGGAGCCTCGTCCTGCAGGCCCTGGATGGCAGGCTGAAGAGATAGGACTTGATTCACAGAGAACAGGGAGTCATCACCAATGGCTTTTGATCACTGAAATGACAGAGTCAAGGCCGATGAGCTGCAGTTGAGGATGGGTGGCAGGTGCACTGCTCTGGAGTCCGAGATGACAGCATGAAGGCTGCGGCAGTGGTCAGGGTGAAGGTGATGCGCCTGGGGCTCACGCAGCGACAGTGGACACTGATGGGACCATCATCAAGGCCCACAGGGAGGGGTGCTCTGATTGGCCAACCTGGTCTTGTGACTGCCCCACACCAAGCCAGAGGGTGGAGCAACGTGGCAGCCCCCAGGATCACATGGAGTGAGAGGGCAGTTTCCCAAAGGAACCAGAAGGAAGACAATGGAAACATGTTCAGGACAGGAAAACCAAACAGAAACAAGCTTTATCATTTTGCTAGAACAGCAAAACTTGGGGCATGTGGAAGAGAAAGAAGAGGCATAAAAATTCAGTGTTCATTGCAGCTTTGATTTTAGTAGTGAAAATGGAAGGCATTGGAATGCCCAGTAGCAAGGGATAGGTTAAATAAAACATGAACCATGCATTCAATAGAGCTGAACCCTAGACTTTAAAAGGAAATGATAGATTTGAATGCATAAGCATGGAACTGTATCCATGAGAGCAAGGTGTGGAAAAAAGGTGGTTGACTGAATGTGTATAACATGATCCTATTTATGCCAGCAGAGAGAAGTAACAATTTTTATTTTATTTTAAGATTTTATTTATTATTTTTAGAGAGAGGGGTAGGGAGAGAGGCAGAGAGGGAGAGAGACATCAATGTATGGTTGCCTTTCACCTGCCTCCAGCTACAGACCTGGCTGGAGACCTAGCTTGCAACCTGGTTATGTGCCCTGGCTGGGAATCGAACCAGTGACCTTTGGGTTCGCAAGCTGACGCCTTATCCATTGTGCCACCAGCCAGGGCCTCAAGTTATTTTTTTAGAAGTTTCAGGAAGGCTGACTCTTACATGAGCAGCAGTCACAAAAGAAAATGTTCTGGGAGCTATTCTTGGGGAGGAGGGCTCGGTGTCTGGAGTTCAGGAGGGCACAGCCGGAAGACAGAAGGAATGAGTGGGAGGAACTGAAAAGAGGTTTTTAGCAGCAGCTGTGAGTGAGGCACTTGGGGGAGAAGGAGAAATGTCTGAAGCTGGCTTTGTCCAAGCGGTGTTGGCCAGAGACTGGCCTTAAAGGCTTCTTAGGTGTATTTGGTCACATCCATATATATATAAATTTTTTTTTAAGTCTGAAAGGATATATACCACACTGCCAACAGTAGTTATCTCTGAAGGAAGAAATATCAAGGGGCTTTCTTTTCTTTTCTTTTCTTTTTTTTTTTTTTTTTATTTTAAACCTGATCATACCTTAATAGACTCAACAATACAGATAAAGAAAAAGTAAAAAAGCAACTAAAATCAAACTGTACAATAAATAAATACATGTTAGCATACTCAGTAAACAGTAATTAGTGACAAATTAAATAAAGCTAGTAATAGACTAAAATGTTGAAAACTCAAGACAATGTGAAAGCTCCCTCCTCCGCCCCCCACGTCACCCTCCAGCAGTGCCATGCAAGGCCCTTTTGCTGGAGACCCAGGCTGTGGTTCCACTTTCAGAAACCTAGGGTGGAGAGCCTTTAGCCCACAGACTGTGATCTGTTCCCCTGAGGGCTGCTGGGAGAGGACCCCCAGGCCACGTTCCCAGGGCAGAACCAGGTGCATTGGATGGTTATGTCTCTTCAGAGACTGCAGTTTCTCTCTCTCTTCTCTTCCCTCCTCTGCGTCCTCCTCCCTTTCCCTTCCTACTCTTCCCGCTCCCCTTTCTTAGCTTCCCTCTGCTCCCACCCTTGCCCTCCTCCCTCTCCATCTCAGTTTGGCTTAGCAAACATTATGGAGTCAACTCTGCATGACACCCCAATGTGCTCTCAGGTAAGTTGCAGAAGTGGGTGGGGGGTCCCAAGGAAACCAGGAGAACCTGTTTTAAAGAAACTCCCAATCCAGAGAGGGGAAGGGGCGGGGGGAGACCCCATAAAGGCTCCAGGCAGCCAGATCTTTGGAACAAGGAAAGCTCCCTAGAATAGTCTGAAAGCAAAGTTACGTCCATCTCTACCTGAAAGACCAAGGTGACACTTGAGCAGAGGGTGGTAAGTACAGTTAGGCAAGTACATGGAAGACAGAGAGTGTAGCTGAGACCAAAGTTCAGGGAGCTGTCGGCCCCACATTCAGGATGATCTGGGGTGATCTGGGTTGGCAGGAAGGTAGGATACGTGGCAAGGAAGAGCAGGATCCAAGTCCTGACGGGAGCAGCCTTGAATGTCATGCTAAAGAGCTGGGACCTTTTTTTTTGGTGGGGGTGGGGGGGCTTATTTTTCAGTCCTGGAAGCATCAGCAACAGACTTAAATGGAGTCAGGCGTGCATTTTGGAACAACGTGTGGAGAGGAGGTGGAGGATGGGCTGGAGAGAAAGGAGTGGAAGCAGGCAGAGGCTGCAGGACAGATCGGGGTTGACATGGTGAGGTCTCAAGTGTATGGAACATTAGTGGGGAGGAGATAACACTGAGAACCAGGCACCCTGGGTCAATGACAGCTGAGGTCTGGGGCAGAGAGCAGAGTACTCACTGTTTTTGGTTCACAGACAGAACAACTTATGGTGTCCTTTTCGTTCATCCTATTACTTATCATTTACTCATCTTGAAAGACATTAATGATGCCTTTTTGTTGCCTAGCTCAGGCCAGTCACCAAGATAGAGACATAAATGGGACATAATCCCTGTTATTTAGGAGCTCAGGGTCCTGTAGGGAAGGAAATATGATAGATTGATTGTAAAAATAGCCCAGTTATTCCTCCTTCTGTATATGTGGTCTGTCTAGCAGGGATCCAGCCATGGTGGGTTGGGCAGGGGAGGGCAAAGAGAGGGAAATTGGGACAACTGTAATAAAATAACAATGAAAATATTTTTAAAAAGGACCTTATATGAAGCAATGTATGCCCTCACACTCCAACTAAAGCCACTTTGGGACTTTTATTTTTAATAATTTTAAAAATGTCAATGAAAAATATTATTTTTTTCTATGTCTGGAATATTTATTACAAGCCAAAAATTGTCAGATCAATTAATGCTTTATGTGTTTTTAATTTTTTATTTTTAAATATTCCAAAAAAAAAAAGAAGAAGAAGAAAGAAAAATAGAGACATTTATTGCAGAAGACACAAGATGCAAGAAACATTGTACATAGGACAATGACACCTTAGTCCCCTTCAAAGTAGGTGTCTTTGGACCTCACACAGTTCTCCCAATTGCCATCAGCTGCCCCATTGTATTTTCCTGAATCTCATTGATGATCTGAAATCTCTTCCTTTCAAAGAATGGTTTTAGTTTAAGGAAAAGTCAGAAGTTGAAAAGCACCAAATTTGGGCTGTAGGGGAGCTGAGTCACCTGGGTGATTTGATGTTTCACACAAAAAAACTGCCTAAGATGTGGTGCATGAGCAGGCACGTTGGTGTGATAAAGCTGCCAATCACCAGTTGCTGGTAGCTATGGCCTTCTAAATCATTGGAATAGTTTCCATGGAGGAATGTTTAAGCTTAATGCAAAATCTAATGCAGATTTGTTGCTCTACTCACTCAGTCAGTCTGAATGCCACAGCCGCACAGTATACATGCTCACTCAATGGTGCCTCCTGCCCCCACTGACTAGTACAGTGAAGTCGTCATTGTTCACACATTCCCACTCCAGTCCACTCTCCTTGGCTACCAGGTTACATTAATGTCTTGCAAGCCATTCTTGTTATATTAGCAAAGGCTGGACTTTTTCTGGACAGATCTTGTATATGTGCCTTTGCAAAGTGGCTTTGGAATTCCTCTCATATGAGGTGGAATCTATTTCCCATGCCATAAATCTGGTCTGTCTGGTGATTTACCTGGGCCAAGAGAAGGTGGCAGTTCCAAGCCTAGGCCTTAGAAGGCCTGGGGCCTTGCTGCTCAGTCTCCTGGAACCCTGTCATGCCATGAAACACCATATGGAGCAAATCCAAGTCTCCTTAGTGGCCCAGCTAGGGTTGAGGAGATGTGAGAAAGCACAACCAAGATCAGGCCAGCTGAGGGCAAATCAGCAGAACCTCCCAGGTGGCTCAGATTCATGAGCAATAAGAAGTCATTTTTATCTGAAGCTCTAAGTTTTGTGTGGTTTGGTATTCAGCAATAGCACATGATAAACTAGTTCTTCCCAAAAGCATAGTAAAAACTTCCAACCCAGATGTCACTAGGGATCGTAAACATTTCCAGTCTCATTGCATATCTACCTTGAAGCAGGAATCAGCATTTCACTTACTCCGAGAAGACAAGTGTCCGTGAGTCTCTTGCATTTTTGCACATTGTATAAGCCAAGGCACTGATTGCCTTTGACTGGGACTAGCCTTTATAGCATGTTTGTGTAGCAAACAGACCTGGAAGCTGGAGGTTGTCTCTCTCCAGAGCAAAGGGACAGTTTGTTATGCAACATAAAGATATGTCCCTCTTCAGGAAGTTTCATTAGGCTCACTGCTTATTATAAAGGATTTGGGTCCGCTAAGCTTGCAACAAAATCTGCTGCATGTTAGTTGACTCTCTGTGTCACTCTGTAGGAATTGGGAAACCAGCACAAATACTCATCATCTGGCTACTGCTTACTGTCATGAGTCACAAAGTCCTTTGTGCCTTACTCAAGAGTCTCCTGTGTTCTGCCAGCATCCATAACACTGTGGCAGGAGAACCTGTTCATTTGCAAGTAGGGTGAATCTCAGACCCTTCACAGTTCTTGGTACTCACCCTTCCAACCAATTTAACCCAATTTTACAAAGTGCTAACGAAGAATAGGGTTTGCTGAAAATGTCATTGGGAAGCAAAAGAGAGATTTACATAGCACACCACAGATGAAACTTACCAAGATCCCCCCATGCAATATTTATTTCTTCCACATAGGCTCTCAAAGTTCTTCAGCCGCCAGCTGCCTCTTCTCTCTATAGGCCCTTCCCGATCCTTTCCCCCATTTGGCCTTCCAGATGTACACCCCACCCTCAAGTTTTCTACAGCTCTTCCCTTGCTCAGGATGAGGAATTGGGCACAGGCTTCCCCTAGTTGTGCCAGTCCAGACTCCCCCCTACCCATCAGCCAATACAACAAAGGACCCACCCTTCTTGGAAAGTAACTGCATGGCATAAACAATAAGCAACTTTTTCCTTTCTGAGACATTTTTTTTTTTCTAACAAAGATGTAAGCAATGAAGGTTCAAAAGAGGGGGGAAAATGATTTGTGATTGAGAGATCTACCAAGGCTTTGCAAAAAGGTGACACTATTCCCTAAAGGATGAATGGGTTTTCCAAAGATAGGGAGAGAACAAGAACCCGCCTTTGGGAATGGCTGGTGGGGAGAAGACAGGAAGAAGAGGAAGAGGGAGAGGAAGAAAGAGAAAGAAAGCCCTCTGAGACTAGAGGCTGGAGTTGGAGATCGAAAGACTGGCTCAGGATACAATCCCTGGCTTAGGCTACCCTGGGGTTCACCGAACAGAAATTGAAACCACCATGAAATGTAGTCTGTCTCTGGGTGCTGGGCACATGTTTGAGGCTCTTTAAATTCACACATGAAATATCAAAGCACGAGGGCTTGTAACCAAAGGAAACACTCACTAATCATAGTTTTCGCCAGGAACACCCTAACTGACATTTTAATTAACAAGCTGTTCTCCCCCCACTTGGTTTTTAATATAAGGACTTCTTGTTGCTTTAAATCTAAAATTAATTAAGTGCGAGTTCTCCTCCGGAGTGGAGTATATGGCTCATGCTAAATGGACAGGAGTGATAAGGTAAGATGTATGGCTGGATGTGGGGGGCTGGAGGGGCCTGAAAAACTCTGCTCCTGCAGCTGAAGTGAACCTTGCCAGCCACAGCCCACCTACTCGCTGAGGGCCCGGGGATCCTGGACCTTTTCCAAGAAATATTCCATTTGGTATTGCAGCCCAGCTGAGACCTAAGATGACGGAAGCTTCAAACACTGTTACAAAGCCCTACACCATCTGGCTTGTCTCTCGAACCTCAATCTCCCTGGGTCCCGCCCCATTCATAGGTCCACCACACTGGCCTTGCACTTTGCCCAATGTGACAAGCTCATGCCCACCTCAAGCCATTTGCACCTGCTGTTTCCTATGCTTGGGGCACTCTCCTGGCACATTTGCATGGCAGGTCTCAAGTGAGAGGTCATCTCTCTCTTGATGCATTTTCTAACCACTCAGCCTAAAATACTCATCAATCCCTCTCCCCCCCATTACCCTTTCTGCCTTCATAGCACTTATCACTAACTGAAATTGTGTGTCATTTATGTGTTCACTCTTGGTTTCCCTCCACCAGAACGACAGCCTCAGGAAAGCAGGGATTTATGCCTTGTTCACTTAGGACACAGTTGAGGACCATTTCCTGTTGCGTTGATGGAGGGATGCTATTCCTTCTGCTGGCAATGCTCACTGCCCTCCCTTCCTCCTTCTGAGTAAGGGGAACAGAAGCAAGACCTTCCAAAATAGCCTCAGACAGGGCCATGGTCTCACTGGGACCTGTGAAAATATCTGGGGACATCGGGAGGAGGGGCCTGTGTGATCTAAGGTCTCGAGCACAAGGGATTTTAGCACCAGCATCCTTAAGCCAGTGCACCACCGCGGCCTCTTTTTGCGATGGAAATGTGTTCCTCTAGGCAATGAGTCAGCAAAAGAGTATCTCATCATCCTGGATATAACATCTTTTATTTATCTATTCTTCTCTTCATAGACATTTTAGGCTGTTCATAATTTGTTGCTGTGACAAATAATTCTGTCATTATCCCTTCCCTCTCCTGCACCATCAGATCTTTTCCTCTCTTCTGGACTGTTCCCACAAGCCAGCAAACACATTGTCATTTCTCTCATCTTAAAAAAAAATAAAAAGCAATAAAATATCTCTTTGTCCCTACATCCTGTTCCAGCCACCACTCCATGTCTTTGAAAACCTCCCTGGAAAGTTGCTTTTCCCCAATGCCTCCAACCTTCCCCTCATTCTCATCAGGCGCTTGCCCGCCACCCCACCAGAACTGGAAAGGCTGCAAGGGACTCCGTGGGGCCAGGTCCAATGGCACATTGTCACACTTGTCCTTCATCATTGGTATCATTTGGCATATCAGGTCATTACGTCTGTTCCCTTCCTTTTTTCTTGGTCCTCGTCATAGAAAAGGGCCATTTCTTCCCAGTCTTATTTTCTGATTTGTCTTGATCGCCTAGTATTCCAAACAATGGCAAGTACCAGGACACACTCCTCAGATTTCTGTTTTAATAACTGAGGCTGGTGCTGTGGGCGATTCCTCTGCCCCCCAGCCCTGAGTACCACCTACATGCTACTGACCCCCAAACCTCTACCACCCACCTGACTCTCCCCTCAACTCCAGCCTTATAATTCCAGCTACCTTCTTGACAGCTTCGCTTACATGCCTAATAAGTGCATTAACTGTAATATGCACCCACCCCCAAATCCTGTTAATTCCACGGTTTTCCCCACATTCATAAACGGCAGTCACATTCTTTCAGGTTCTCAGAATTCAACCAGGACTCGCATTTTTGTCTCACTCTCCATATTCAATCCTTCCGCCAATCCCGTCACCTTCAATAGTAGCCAGCACGGATCCTGGGTACGTTGCCACCAGCACCGCTTCATCCAAGTCACAGCATTCCTAAACTATTCTTCCAGTCCCCTCACCTTAACCGCTTCCAGTGTATTTCCAACACAGACACAGCAGCTGAAGTGACCTGTGGGAGACAGTGCGGTGTGACTGTGTCAGTTTTCTGCTCAGAACTCTCCACTGGCTTCCCAACTGCCTGAGGATAAAAGCCAAAATCCTGACAGTGACTGACATGGCTCCGTGTGGCAATCCTTCTGATTTCATTTCTTACCCACCCCTGACCTACGTGCTGTTTCTCAGGCTCATGGTGACCACTCACCGTCCTCAGGGCCTTCATTCTGGCCGGTTCCTCTGCCCCTCCCCATGCTGCATCCATGTGCTTTCCCCTGCCCCAAAGTCTCCTCATTGGAGACCTTCCCTGGCTGCCCTCCCACAGGGTCTCTTACCCCCTTACCTGGCCTGACTTTCTCCTGCAGTTTTCATCATTATCTGACATACTCTTATTTATTCATTTACTGATTACTGCCTGTCTCCCCTCAAGGAGAAGGGAAGCTGTATGAAGGAAGGGACTACTGTGGATTTCGTTCGCGATCTCTCTGACATGTAGCACACATGGCAGGTGCACAGTAAGAATATGCTGAATGAAGGAACATCTGCATCACACCTTTGTGCACACTTGGGTTTCTCAGGGTCAGGTGCGGGAGCAGAACGGCTTGTAGGGCAAGCAGTTTCAGTCTTCCTATATACTGTTGAGTTTCTGTCCAAAGTGGACAGTCCTGAGCTTCCTATTTTCCCAGCTCCTCTCCAACACTCAGCATTTTTGCCAGACTGATGGGTGAAATGTGGTTCCGTGTTGTTGTAATCTGCATATTCCTGATTCTGGGTGAAGCTGCGTGTCTTTCTGTGTTTTCCCATGACTTGCCATTCAACTTCTTTGCTCATTTTCAGTTGGGTTGGAATCTCTGGGCCTCAGTGTTCTGCTGACAATGGAACAGGTCTATTCCAGCCGTGTCCTCTGATCAATTTAGTCAACAGTGATTTATTGAGCAGCTCTAAGGGTCAGGCTCTTGTCCAGGCGCTGAGGGTGCTTCTGCAAAACAGACACAAAGCCTTGCTCTTAGCAGCTTGTATTCTAGGAAGGAGAGGCAAGAAAGGGACAAGGACACAGCAAATGACATAAATTCAGATGATGATCAGTGCTATGAAGAAGAGTGATGGGTGGGAGGGGTTGCCACAAAAATCCTTTCTGAGGAGATGACATTTCGCGGGCACCTGGAGGATGAGACGGAGCTGGCAATGGGAAGGTGTGGGGGAATACATTCCAAGCAGAAGGAACAGAAAGCAGAGAGGCCCAAGACAAGTTCAGCAGCTGTGAGGGAAAGGAAGAAGGCTGGGGAGGCTGGAACAAAGGAGCTGGGCATGCAAATATCTGGGAAAGAACATTCCAGTTGGAAGGACTAGTGGGTGGCTAGACCATCGGGAGGAAGGAGCCAACAAGGCTGTTTGGAGGGACCTGAAGGAGCCATGGATATGAGAACAGAGGGAAGAAGAGGAGAGGGACAGGTGTGGGGTGGAGAGGGAGGCAGGGCCAGAGCTACAGAGCTTTGGGCACTGTTGCAATGGTTCTCTGGACAGGACCCTGAGGACAGCAGGCAGGTGAAGAAGGCTTTCATGCAGGGGAGCCAGGTACTCAGATTTGGTTCTTTAGGAGAAGCCACGTGAAGCATGAGCTGAAGGAGGACAAAAGCAGGTTGGAGGAGATGGGTGTGGAGGCTGGAGTAGACACTTGTTATTTCTATGAACTTCTGACAGCCCTTGTCAGATTTGGGGAGCCGTAGTACCATAGGGAGACAGGACTAGTTCCACATGCCAGAATCTAAAACGTCAGGGACTTGTGTTCCTCGACCCCTGCAGTTAGAGCATGGGGTGAACTGGGAGAGTCACCTAGCTGTGCCTGTCTGGGACTTAGGTCTGGAGCTAGTGCCACAGAGCAACCAGGGACATCAGAAGTCATTCCACTGCGGGGGTGGTCGCATATGGCAGTATGACAGTTAGAATGACCATAAGAGGAGGTGCTGTCCTGTCCTCAGGCAGGCTGTGGACCAAGGGACACTAGGTGCTTGGGAAAGCATGGCCTCGTCCAAGGGGACAGCCACTGCTCAGCTCCAGTGACCTGACCAGATCTGACATCAAGCCCAGAGTGGCCAAATCTTCCAATGTCCCAGAAGAAGCTGGAAAGCCAAAATTTTATGTAAATATCATGGTTTTTATGCTGATTACAAACTAAAAATTTTAAAAGCTTGTGGGTTGGGGCAGAGAGGCCAGACCTAACATGCCCGTGACCAGTTTATAACCTCTCCTCAAGCGTTATCCTTCTGAGATCAGGAAATCCTTCCACCTAACAAGGTAAAAGGGGAGTGTTTTTGCAGATGGCTGGGAAGTAGCTTCAGTGCTTCCTAAAGTACAGAAGTCCAAGAGCAGAGGCTGAGCTGAACCCAGAGGAAAGGAAGTGGTGGCCCCTTTGGATTAAAGTCACACGACTGGAGGAAGTCGAAGATGGGAAGGAGCAAATACCTTGGGAGAGAGCCCCCTTCTGTGGGTGGTCCCGCCTGTCCCAGGAGCATCATGCTTCTTCTGGAGAGAAGTGGGCAGCATCAGACAAGAGGAAGCAATGGCTAAGAGACCGGGGCTCTGCCACCATCACACCCAATGCCCTTGGACCCTCCCTGGGCTCCGTTTCCCCCTCAGCACCATGATATGGTGGGGTTAGGGGAGCCCTAAGAACATGCCCAACCTGCCATCTTATGCTGCTGGCATTCCCCCACCCCAACAGCGGTAGGATGGGCCATCTTTCCAGGGATGCCCTGCAGGGCACAGGGCCAGCAGATGAACCTGGAAACACCACCACCACCACCACTACCACCAGGCATGGAGCAATCATTTCTGGAATAACTTCAGATTCAGGCAGCTTTTGTAAACTGCCCCATTTAGATTAAAACAAATCAATATGCTTTCTAAAATTTAGTCTCAGCTAAACAGCTGTGACAGTTCATAGCAACCTGAACTTGAAATGAACCCACCCTACATATAAATAAAGCCTTTGATGTCTTCATTAGTTTCTCACATGCCATTTTTTCACAGTCTATCAGGCTAAGTGCTTTGCAACTTATATATATTTTTGCAGGAGGAGTATTTAACCTTCTGATTAGTCACTGCAAGCAGCACAATGACAGAAACCCTGATTTTGCACACAATGAATTTATTGATAGATTTAGCCCATTAGCTGTATTTACCTGTCAGTTCTATGGACACTAATGAGTTGTTTTTCAAGGACTAATGAGAACTGTAATGGCTAATGGATGTTTACAGCTTCACCGCGCAGCACCATGTGATGCTGTGAGCGCCCGCTCCCGTCCCTCTGAGTCTTTAATTGGCACCATCAGAGGACTCTTTAATTACATTTGAGCAGACAATAAAGATCCCAGCCAAATCAATGAGAAGAAGGCAGCAGGATTCCACAGAAGGCTGGTCACTCCAACGGACACCAGCCCAATGCTCCCTCCAGCATTGTGACTTCCTTGTGACAGTCTTTGGTGGTAGTGGGTGTTGAAGAATGCTTGTGTAGGGTACATCTCTACAGATTGGCTTCCCAGCTCCGCCCGCTGGACTTGGAGAGCAGGGCTGGAGGTTACTGTCCTGCTGGGAGAGTCCTCCCTGCAAAGTGTGACCTCTCCAGGCATTGGAAAACAGCACCTCCTTGGACTTAGCCTTTTTATTCATCAAGGACATACCTTCATGTGTGTCGCATCAAAAGAGTAGTCCTGGCTAAGGTAATATTGACCCGATAACCTTAGCACAAGCAATGGAGAATTGGATAATAATAAACTTCTGAAGAAAAACCCCATATCTGCAATACTTACTCATTCATGCATTTACCCATTTATTCAACATTTATCCAGTACCCAGTGAAGATAAAATGCACCAAAGACAGGTTAAAATACAGCAATGTCTAAATAAGTAGGTGAGAAAAAGAAAGAGCACCGAAATTTACAGAACTCTTTTAAAGAAGTGTTAAGTAGATTACTTTCCAACGCATAAAAACTCGTTGCAAAGACAACCTGTCTTTGCCATACTTGCTAGACCTTCTGTTACAAGTTTCTGATCAGAGTCAATGTGCCAGATGGCTTAAGAACACCTTGATCTTTTTAGCAGATGAAGCTGCTACTGATCAGTTCTTCACAGAAAGGGCAGAGATCAGCTTGATGGATTGATCAAATCTTCATCAGAGGAGGCTGGTAAAAATGGGAAGGAGCAGGTTTTGGGGAAGTTCAGGAATGGGGACTGTTAATCCTGGTGAAAAGTGGATGGATATAATGGGTGGGTTGGGGGGTGGGGTGCCACTGAGACAGGTCATTTGTTTGCTGAGCCAGGGAGATCATGCAAAGATCACTGGGCATAAGGCACAGGGTAGGGCAGCTAACTGAAGACCAAATACCTACAAGTAAGTCTACCGTGGGATGTGCCCTCCCACCAGCCTTGCCATTTCCCAGGGCCCTAGACAATCCTGGTGAGAAGGCCTCACCTTTCTTGGTGCATTAGGCCATGAACACATTCAAGTTGGTGATGAGGATGCTGCTTGAGAAATCAGAAGAGCAGTTTCCATAGAGAAGTGGGGGTGGAAGCCAGATTGTACAAGGAAGGAGGAAGGAGTGGGTGGTGAGGAAGTGGCAGCCGTGACAAGTTGAATGATGGAGAGCAATGGAGCCGTCGCTCAAGGGGTCAGGAGGACCTGAGCCATTTGTAAGTTTCTGGGAAGATGTCAACTGAAAGGGAAAGATTGGAAATCCAAGGAAGTGGGGTGACTGATGGAGCAAAGTCTCAGAGGTGTCAGGAGCTGGATGAGAACAGAATAACAGGAGGAGGAGGAGGGATTGGCCTCAGAACAAGAGAAGGACTCTACTTCCAATAGGAAAGGGGGCCCAATGAAGATGCCCAGCCTTTTTGAAGTGGAAAAGAGAGAAATGAAGGGCACTTCAGTCTCTTCTTGCTTTGTTCTCTGAAAAGACCAGGAAACCTTACTCATCTTAGTCTGGGGGATAAGGGAGAAGATTTGGTACAGTCACATGAGGGCTCCCAACCCAGGGTCACTCAGAATACAAGGACTGAAGAAGACTCCACTCGGGATCTTAGGAGACTTAATCTTCCAGGCTTCCTGGCTCTGCACAGAAGGGAAAAGAACCAGCAGGATGGTTTTGCCAGAGTTCAAGATTAGCAAGGAGCCATGGGCAGTCAAGGGCATAGAGGAGGCTTCAAAGTTGTGAGACCATTGATGGGAAAGCTGACTGTGGGGTCAAGGTTAGGTGCCTAGAGGAGGATGAATAAAGAAAATCAAGAGAAGCAGGGGAGAGAATAGAAAGTTTAGAGGAATTGAATAAGAGATGGGAAGGGCAAAGGAATTCAGGGACCAGGGGAATTTCAGGACTGACCACAGGCTCACACAGTGACTAACATAAGGGGTTTTCTCCACACCTGATTTCCTCTCATTCTCTGAGACTGTCCTAATCAGGAAAGTAAAGCCATAGGCAGCCTTTTCCTACGCCCATAGGAGACAGAGGTCAGGCATGAGGCTCTCTATCTCTATATCTGGTGCTCCTGGGATGAATTCTGAGGTCCACTGTACCTCCAAGTCACAGCCTTCCTCCAAGATATGTCGAGGTTGCCACCTCAGTTTCCATGACCAACATGCCCAATTGCTGATCCCTTGTTAGAATAGAAGCATTCCCAGATACCAGCCTGTAGGAATAGATTCACCGTGACCCTTTCCTTCACCCAGGTCTTGTGGGTTCCTTCCTCAGATGGATGGGATTCCATCTGGAGTCTCTGAGGCAGACACCAGAAATACCAACATCATAGGCCACATCTTGGGAATGGTCCTAGTCCCCTGGAGAGAAACCTTTGGATAGTGATGTCCTCAGCTACATTGAGCCAAAGTTCACAGACCTTTTGGCTCTGAAAAGTTCCCATAGAGGGGATGAAGGCATGAAGGACCATGTGGGAGGCACTGGGAAGGAAGCCAGAGCTGGGATCTGGGAGCTGTGTGGTCATTGAGGAAAGGTGACGATGATGGGGATACAAAGAAGCATATTTGAGGGGGTCACCCCCATCTAGCGCTTCATTTACTCAACAAACATTTATTGAATGCACACTACTGGGGTGCCAAGTTCTGTGCTTGGCAGGGGGCTACCTAGACAGACAAGACACAGCTCTGAAGAGAAGAAAACACTATGTGAGTGCTTGGTAGTGAAAGGAAAGGGCGAGGCTGGAGAAGAGGGAGGGCTGCCAGCCCAGGGAGGTCAGGGAAGGCATTGGGAGGAGGGGCCGGGTCTGAGCTGAGTTTCATAGTGTGAGTAAAAGTAAGCAGGAAAGGCATCTCCAGAAGAGAACAGAAGAGGGTATTCATTCATTTATCACAGGTTCAGACACAAGGGTGAGCAAAAGAGCCCCAAATCCCTGCCTACACCAAGCTTACATTCTAGGCTAAGACTAACCATGCTGTGTTCAGAGGATTTCCGGCTTTTCAGCAGAATTAGAACCAAAGGTCTAAGGCACTAGCAACAAGAGACAAAGGTGAGGAGATGTGCAGGGGGTTGGAGGTCACCTGAAGGCCATAGAGGGCCACTAGAGAACTTCACACAGCTGCATTTTCATTCGGCAGGAGTAGGAAAGGTCGAAGGTAGAGATTTGACTTGAGAGACGAGTTAAAAGACTCACAGATGCTCTAAATAAGAAACTAGAGGTGCTGCAGTGAGGATGGAGGGAAGTAGATACATTTGAGGGGGGTTTAAAAGGTAAAAGAGGCAGTAGAAGTGGATGATCCATTGGACATGAAAAGAAAGAAGAACTTGGGACTGCACCCTGATTTGTTATGTGGGTATCTGGAGAGATGCTGGTGAGCAAAATGTGGGAGAAGGTGGAGGTTCGAGGGGGAAATGATGGCCTAGGGGATTTTGGGGTGGGCGCTGATGACTGTCACTGAGGAGCTATGCTGAGGGGGTGTCGTCAGGTGTGAAGCTGAGGGAAAAGCCCAGGTTGTTTCATCCAGCACCAGTGGGGGCCGAGGCCATGGGAGGGGGAGGGGGAGCTGCTCAGGGACAGTGGCCATTGTGCAGAGAGGGGAGCTGAAGATGGTACCTGGAGGGTCCGCAATGTGGAGGGGCAGGAGGGACTGAGACAGAAGAGCCTGGAAGGACTAGACAAGAGGGAGAGTAATTCAGGGAGGTCCTGAAAAGGCTGGAAATGACCATGAGAGTTGGATAAAGCAATATGGAGGCTTTAATGAGATGGATTTTCAGGAGCGTGAAGATGAGCATGTGGTTGGGGATGGACCGCAGAGAGAGAAAGGCCAGGAGAATAAGTAATGATTGGGTTGAGGAAGGGAGGTTTTATTTTTAGATTGTTCTATCATCCAGGAAGAAAGATCCAGGCGACGGGGGGGCGGAAGCGTAAGGTTGACGCTATGACTCAGAGAAGAGCTGGCCGGCCAAGCAGAGCGAAAGGAATCGTGGGGGCTGGATGGTGGGCCATGCCCTGGGCACTGGCCTGGCCAGAAGAGCAGGAAGAACACCTCCACCTCTCTCCTAAGTGAGAGGAAAGAAGGCAGGCACGGGGCTGGGTATGGAGAGGTTTATGATGGGGAAACTGGAAAAGAGAGACATGGAAGGTGGTCTTCAGCCACCTTGTGGTGAGTGTGGGTCCGCAATGGCAAAACGAGGGACGTCACGGGAGCCCTAGAGTGGCCGCCTCTGGTGCACTGGACATGGTGGCAGCAACTGTGGAGGTGCCTTAGGGTGGAGTCAGACCAGAGCAGTACACTGGTGGCCTCTGTGAAGCAACTGGGTAGGACAGAGGTGGGACAGGGTGTTGTGGGTGCTTTGACACCCTAGACTTCAGCCTCTTAGGACTCCTCCTACCTCCTCCCCCCTGAAGCCCACAGCAGCCCCACAAAACCCCACCCGCTGGCAGAAAAAGCTCCAACTTGCCTTTACCATGGGGAAAACTGGGCATCCAAAGATGCCACCTCCAGAGGGAAGCAACCCATGCAACATCAGTGTCCCCAGGCTATTGTCAGCTGCATGACAATAGAGAATTTCTATTGCGAGGAGGAGAGGAGAGAAGGAAAGAAGGCTGGAGGAAAGAGGAGGAAGGAAGAGAAGAAAGAAGGAAATATATATCTCATTTGTACTTGTTGCATGGAATGCATGCCAGGTGTTTTGGGAATATTCACTTACCTAATTCTTAGACAAATCCTGCAAGATGGTATGATTCCTACTGTAGTGATGAGAAACCAGAGGCTCTAGCTGGTCACTCAGGGTCTCTAGAGAGCTGATGAAGAGCTAAGCATTCAATCCAGGTCTTTTTTCCCCTCTGTGGTGGGTGCCCCTCCCACAGCTCACACTGCTTTGAGATTCTGTCTCAGCCGCCCCTCTTAGACCTACAAGAACCTATGTCACAACTGCAACCACATGCAGTCTCTGCATCATAGTAACTCAGATGAGTGCCCGCTACCTGCCATGGCCTGGAAGGGAACAGCATTGCCATCACACATTGCTGAATATAAAAGTAAAAGAAAAAAACCTAGCCATGGCTGGTGTGGCTCAGTGGATTGATTGAGCACTGGCCTGTGGACCAAAAGGTTACCGGTTCTTTTCCCAGTCAGAGCACATGCCTGGGTTGCAGGCCAGCTCCCTGGTTGGGGGAGTGCGAGAAGTAGCCAATCAATGTGGCTCTTGCACACATTGATGTTTCTCTCCCTTTCTTTCTCCCTCCCACCCCCTCTCTCTAAAAGTAAATAAACTCTTTTTTAAAATAAAAAAATAGTAAAGTGTTTAAAATAATTAAAAAGTTGTCTTGGAGTCACAGGACATGGTGAGTTCAGTTCCTGGCTCTAAGACCCACAAGCTGTATGACCTTAGATATGTCACTTCACTCTCTAAGCACCGGCTTCCTCCTCTGGAAAACAAGAACTTCTGCCTCCTAGGGTAGTTGGAAGGGTTAAATACAATAGTATTTAATAGTTGGTAAAGTAACTGGCCAGTTCTCCAAGATGAAGAAGAGGAAGAAGGAAAACAAGAATAGGAGCAAGAGGCCACTACCTAGATTTGTAGTGTTGGCTGATTTCTCCTTCCATGGCTGATGTCCAGCTACTACTGTGACATACCTGCACGTGGACTTGGAAGGCAATGTGGGGTCACACCCCTTGTATAGCATTTCCTTCATACAGACAACAACAGACCTAACCAGCCTCTGGAGTAATCTCTGGAGTCATGCTGATTATAATAAAATAATTAGAAAATGACGGCATTTTTAGCGTTTATTGCATTTGTTTTAAATGTAATTTATTTAATTATAAGCTTATATAATTTAATCTTTAACGATGGCTGTGTTTAATGACGGGTTCATAGAATCCCTACAGTGAAATAAGCACCTTCCGTGAGTCAGTGCCAGCATACACGCCACCAGCCAGAGTGGCTGTACCGGTGCCCAGGGGTGGAGTTAGGATTCAAACCCAGGTCCGGCTGACTCTTGAGTTGGCATTTCCACTGGCCTCGTGCCTGCACTGCGAGGTGGGGCTCTGTTGCCTAGAGTCACCGGTCAGCCCCTGGGCCTGTCCGGGAAAAGGGGAGGAGATGCTGATCTGTAGGCACCCAGTGAAGGAACGTGGCATAGCCTCCTTCCCGCCACTGCACAAGGTTTGGGTTCAGCTTAATTGGCAGCCACCTTCCCTGCCTCTGTTCCTCAAAGGCCATAGCAGCCTTTGTAATACAACCCTAACAAACTCGCCTTCTGGGCCCCAGCCATTGTTGGTCTTCCCAAAAGTCAGGTCACTGGTCAAGTTCTTCCCTTTACCCCTCTCTAAGTCCCAGGGCCTCAGCTCCTTGCCTATCAAAATGAGTTGGACCTTGACAATCCCTTCCAGATCTGAAGTCCTCAGACCTGACTTCAGACGTAAGTGACAGCTTCTGAGCTAGAGGGTGACGGGATCGTGGCAGGAACCTGAGGAGCTGCTGGCGGGAGATGTTCAGGAGGCAGGGACCAGACAGGAGGCAGCTATGCTGGTGTCCTTAAGAAGTCCCAATATGGCAGCTGAAAGGGGGACAAGATACCACTTTTGGTGTAGCAGAACATGCTTGTTGGGGAGAGAGCACACTTGGGAGATGAGGACACTCAACCAATGTCTAGGTCCTGCCCCCTGCTCTGATATTTGTGACAGCAGTCACTTCCTTCTCTGAAGGGCACCTCTTTCTCTCCCCCTATAAAGAGAGGAGGTTGATCTACATGTCACCTGACTTCTATTTACTCTAGGTATAAAGACCCAACTGCAGGTGAGGAGGGGGGAAAAGGGAAAAGGGAAAAGATGTGGGACATGTGACCACTGGACTAGGCAGAGCTAAGGGGAGAGGAGGGAGCAGTGGCTCAGTATGCTCAGCCTCAATGGTGCAAAAAGGGCCAGAGGAGGGTGTGTGTGTGTGTGTGTGTGTGTGTGTGTGTGTTGGGCTGAATTTAGCTTTGGAAGCCTCTGTGCAGTGTCGGCAGCACCTCCAATATTTGAATAGTGCTCCAGCCCTGGGATAGCCCTGGACCTGGGCACAACGGTAATGGCTGCCTGGGGATGATAGAAAGAAGCTGGGCTGATCCTTGCATGGTTGCCATGGGACCCCAGGAGAACTGCAGGCTGGGAAATGACTTTGGGGTGCAGCTCCGTCTCATTGGAGCCTACCTCACGCTTTTGGCAGAATATCAGGTGGGAGTCTCAGTACACAATGAGCTATTGTTCTTTGAGGCTTAACATGAAATCTGTTTCCAAGGTTTTATAAATCATTTTGCTGCTGATCTTTAAAAAAATAATAATATACAGGCCTCAGTGGAGGAAGCCTTCAGCTTATTTTTTTCCAAGAGAGGACATGAACTTGGGGAGAATTCTTTCTCATGTCTTGCCTGCACAGACACTTGACCTTCCATACAACCATCAGAAAAGCCTCTTCGAAGGCTGCTATGCTGCCTGTGGCATAGGCCACCTTGGCGTTGAACCTCAGGACAGCCTGGATCTTGAGGAGGGAGCAGAAAAGCACCCAGGCTTGGGGGGCTGCCAAGAAAAATGAATGGCAAGTTGCTCAAGCTGAAGCTGAGCGGTGGCTGAGTGGCCTGGGCCGGAGCCCTCGGGAGGTCCCCTCAGCAGGAGGAGCACCGAGGGGCAGGCCTTCCAGGGGGATGAGCATTTGCCTTGAAGGAATCAAGTTCTCCTATGTTTGCCTAGAACGTACTTCCCAGAATGCAATGCAGCTCACGGCCAAGCTGAGTGCCCTGCTTTACCCTTCAAGGATCTGCCTGCTTGTTCACTTGTCCTCCTGTCTGTCTGCTGCCCTATTGGCTGACGTTTCTTCTTGAAAACCATACTACAGACTCTTAGGCATAAGATTGGAGTTCTGGGAATCTCAGGATAATTGTAGCAAATCTCATTAAATCTGCTGCCTCCTCAGTAACTGCTGATAGTAACCACCTGTGTCCTTCAAAGGTGTCCTGGTCAGCTGACCATGGCCGTGTCCTTCAAGGATGTCTGCCCGTGAGAACCTGGTAGCTCCCCTCTTGCGGTAAGCCTCTCTGTTCTCAGGGTCAACTCCCCCAATGCCAGCAATAGAGAGTCTCTTCAACTCCCCCAACCCTCTTGTCCCCTTTAAAAACCCTGCCTTTCTTTTGTTCACTGCGGACACCTTCCTGCCTTCCTGGCCTCAGTCCACTTACGCAGCTGGCCAAATAAGTCATTTAAACTCATGGCTTGTTCCCTTGCAGGACCTAACACAGAAGGTGAAGAAACAGTGTTGGACTCCAGTTACCAAAGGCTCACTCACTGGCTATAGGCCACTTAAGCTCCCAAGTAGAAGGCAGAGCCTTGGGTCCCTCTCAAGCCACCTACCCCATCCGCCTGCCAGCAGGTCTCAGCAACTCGCTGACTCAACTGCCATGAGATGAAACCCACAGCGGACAGTGGTTCACAAGATGGTCTGTCTGGAGTTTTGTTTTTCCAAAAGGAAGATGAAGAACTTGTCTAGAG
This sequence comes from Noctilio leporinus, assembly GCA_004026585.1. Taxonomy (NCBI): domain Eukaryota; kingdom Metazoa; phylum Chordata; class Mammalia; order Chiroptera; family Noctilionidae; genus Noctilio; species Noctilio leporinus. The sequence continues at coordinate 7,297 of PVIW01007064.1, read as the reverse complement.
CATGTCCGGTTCTGCCACCATCAGTCATCGGTGTGGGCCCCGGTTTCCAACGTCCCAGCCATGGCTGCATTCCTTTACTGGTCTGGTTGTTGACCTTGACGTGCTCCAGCTGTGCCCTCCTCCCCTTCTACACTCAGCCCCTTCGTTTCTCTCCTCTGCGCGCAGCGCCAGCCAGCGGAGCTCCCCTCGCCTCCTGGGCCTCAGTCCCTGCCTCCTCCAACCGCCTGGCTCCTCCTTGCAGATGGTTCCAGTGCTGGTTATTATTTCAGCGAGCTGCTTCTGGCTCACATGTTAATTAAAACCCGCTGTCCAAAATCTCTTGGTACAATTTGCAGCGTAATCTGTAGCCTCTAGTGCATCATTGTATCTCTATTAAAAGGGATTCTCTGTAATGATGCGGGGATTTAATTAGTTTCTTTGCCAATGTTGTAAAACACAGTGATAAACGAGCCAACAGGTCCGCGGATCATTATTCTCCTCAAGATGAGCTTATTAGCTGATTATGAATCATTAACAAAGTCTACACGGGATTTTCTTATCTAATTCAACACAATTTTTAACATTCAATGCTCAACATCCATTTCTCTTCACCAGCAACATTGGGTGGTGATTGCAATCTGTATGTATGACTTCCTAGACTCTGCTTAGGTTTTCTCCCTCTTAGTATTTAATTTTATGTATACTGTGGGGGAAGGGCTCCATATATGATCTCCAATTTTTACATACATGTTATGGTCCCATATATATATATATATATATATAATTGATATATATATATGTCAATTCAGGGTACTGTTTTGTGGAGGGAAACAGCCACCATGACCCAGAAGTATGTGTGTTTGCGAGTACACACTTGTGTATGTGTGTCTGTCTGCAGTAGACGAGCAGCCCTGGGGCCGTATGAGTTCCTATGTGCCTGGATGTGTCTGCTGTGTAGTCACGTATGTGTGTATGTGTCCACAGGCCTGAGGATGGTGCCTACTTGTATATCTGTGTGTGTGTTGTGTGTGCACAAAAGTCATGCACATAGAAGGGAGCTTAAGGAGAGAAAAAATTCTGGACAGGCTTTTAGAACATTATTCAACCACTCCATGAGATGTCAGTATCCTTCAAAAGTTTCAATGGGTCTCTTGTATTTCCCCAGCTTGGGTTCATTCTTCTTTCAAGTCCCCACACATGGGTCCCAGATGGGAGCTGGGCACAGTACTTGGCACTACTGGCCCTTACAATAGCTCTGCAAGATAAGGAGAGACTCTCCCTGTTTTATAGGTAAGGAACCTGGGGTTCAGAGAGGTTAAATAGCTACCCAAAGTCATAGCTAGCAAGTGGTGGAGTCAGGATCAAATGTAGTCCACTTCACTCCAAATCTCTTTCTGCAACACTAGGCAACCTCCTGGGTGTTGGCTCCCTCTTATCAGAGAGCCCTGTGGTTCCTCAGGGACCCACGTGGGCACTGCTCCCCACCAGCACCACCTCCAGGCATGGACCCCCTTGGCCATGGCCTTCCAACAGGCTGACTGCGGGAAAAACAGTGACTGCATCCAGGGCAAGGCACCAAGGGGCACCTCTGTGGACTTGGTCTCAGCATGCAAGTGGTACCATTTGAGCTCAGACCACAACTACTCTTGCTAACAAGTGACAGCCAATGAGGTACAAACGTAAAGAGAAGAAGACTGGGCACTATCACCTCAAAGTTGCAATGACCAAGAAATTCTACGTGGGGGACAATATGAATGTGAGCTCAATTGTCACAGCTCAGGTTGCTTGAAGGTCAGCAAGCTCAGTCTGTAAACACATAGGCCAACGGAAGATAAGGAAAGTTAAATTTGAGGATGGCAGGTGTTAGGGGGAGAATTGTGTCCTCCCCCCCGCCCAAAAAAATTCATACATTGCAGTCCTAATCTCCTGTACCTCAAAGTGTGACTGTGTTTGAAGACAGGGTCTTTAAAGTGGTAATTAAGTTAAAATGAGGTCATTAGGGTGGGCCTGAATCCAATATGATTGATGTCCCTAAAGAAGAGGAAATGTGGACATAGGTAAACAGATACTGAGGGAAAACACTGTGAAGACACAAAAAGAAGATGGCCATCTACAGGCTGAGGAGGGAGGTCTCAGAGGAAACCAACCCTTCCACCATGTTGATCTCAAACTTCTAGCTTCCAGAATTATGATAAAATTAATTTCTGTTGTATAAGTCTCTCAGTCTGTGATACTTTTTCCTATGGCCACCCTGACAAACTAATTCAGGGTGCAAGCCCTTACAGAGGATAATTCTTCATCTATCTGTCAATGCAGGGTCCACAATGAGCAGGTGCATAGGAACAGGTGAATGAATACTTGAGGCCAGTGACCTACCCAAGCAGTGAAAAGCCAGGTGACAGGAAATGCTCTAGATGAGGCATAGTGACTCCAAGTGATGCATCCACTCAAAGAAGGAACCCAGCCAGTAAGGGTCCTGAAAGAACTTTGCAGAGGTCAGCCCTCACGCCTCCCCCCTCCCCCCTCCGCCTAGTCAGTGGAACATTATAGAGGCTGACATCTCAGAAGGGATACGAAGCTCTGGACAAGGAAGGACGCGGAGGTATCACCTGGGTCATGCCAACAGAACCAGTATGATGGCAATTAGGAAAACTCTTTTCAGAGCTTCCCACAAGCCCATGGGAGCACAGTAGGTGTTTCACAAAGGCTGAATGAGACTCAGTTAGCTACTACTACTTCTGTACCGGTTAGCACTTCTGTATAATAAAGTATCCCCAAATGTAATAGCTTAAAACAGCAACCACTTGTTATTACTAAGTGCATAAATCAGCAAGGCCTTCTGCTGGTCTGAATCCACTTTCTGTTAGCCTGGGCAGGCTTACCTGATCTTGGCTGTGTTGCTCGTGCATCCACTGTGATTTGCCAATTGCCTGGAAGCTGGATGGTCTACGGTGGCCTCATTCATCTAGAACAACACAGTTGTCTTTCGCCCCTCTCTCACATCTTTCCATCAGGGTAGCCCAAGCATTTTTCTCACGTCAGTATTAGGGGTTAAGACGAGAGAGACAAGAGAGAGCCAGCCTGGTTGTCAGGGAGAGGGCAGAAGTGCAGGAGAGCACAAAGAAACTTGCAAGTTTCTCCAGCCTTCTCCAACCTCTGCCTGTATCATATTTGCAAACATCACGTTGGCCTTAGCAAGTTAGGTGGCCAAGCCCAGAGTAACAGTAGAAGAGGACTATGGAATTACAGAGCAAAGGATGCAGAGAGATCATTAATTGGGGGGCTATTGTAATTAATCTACCACAGAGAGTGCATCAATAAACGTTTGGAGCAGAAGTCAATGGGAGCAAAACTAAATTCAGACTCACGTGCTGGTGGAGTGAGGCCATTTTCCCTCCCATCCTTGGTCAGGATTAGCTTAAAGGCTGTAAGAGCTGAGTTGGACCCTCTCTGTAGGGTTGCAAGGAAAGACTTCAAATAAGCCCCTGCTGGATGCTTGCTGAGAATACACCTGGTTCCCATGTTACGCAACTGGAGTGCTACTCAACATTGTGTGGGAATCCGAGAATAGTGGGGTCTTCAGAGTGTCGCCTGGGTACCCTTCTCACTCTGTGCACTCCGCCTGGACAATCGCATCCCCCCTCGCCATCTCAATGACTTTTCTTCTGCCCTGAAACAGACGAGGACTCACCAGGAGCAGTGACCTTCGAGGACGATACCCTCAAATTAGGAACTAGGAGAGAGGGAGGGGAAAATATCTCCTGAAAGGCACGGAAGTAGATAGCAGACTGAAATACATAGTGGCAATTTTAAAAGATTCTCCCAGCAAGTTCTAATAAACAGCCCACTACCCTCAAAACAGAGAATTACAGACCTATATAAATAGATGATTTCCAAATCTAGAGCTCCAGCCGTGATTGTCCTGAGCTCCAGCTTTCTGTGCCTACCTTCACTTGGCTGTTCCATAGGTCACTGCCACAGAATGGAGTAATTATTAAAAGGCAACCCTCCTCTTATGCTCCTCTTGGTGAATGGTTTCACCCCCCATCCAGTCACCTGAACTGAAATCTGAAAGTCACCCTCAGTTCCTACTTTTCCCTCACTAACCAACTCCACCCTCTATCTCCATAGTGAGCAAGTCTTTGTCATTTCAATTATCTACAGCAGCCCAAAGAATATTTCAGAAAATAAAATCGGTTCAGGCCACTCTCTTCTTTATATGTCTTCAGTGGCTTTCTACTACTCAAACATCTTCACATTTCTCACAGCATCTTAAAAGACCTGATTCCCATGTAACTTTCCAGCCTCATCTCTCCGCTCTCCTGAATGAATAACTTCTACAACTCCCTCAATTCTTTAAGTGGTATTTTGACTTCACACTGAAGCTTTTGCGTGTGCTATTTCTTCTGCTGAAAATGCTCTCCCATGTCACCCCATATTGCCCGATTGCTCTTCATGCTTCAAGTCTCAGCCCAAATGTCTCTGTCTCAAAGAAGATATCCTTTACCTTCATGTCCCTTCCCATCTGCATCTCCTAATGGCACTTCTAATATTGTATGTTATGCTAGTTTAGCTTCTCTGTGTCCCCAAGTAGGATACAAGTTCCTTGGAAGTAAGAAGCATATCTTCATGGTTTGAACCCAGAGCTTTGAATCCCAACTTCAACTCAGTGTAGCTCCTGCACTTGGAAGGGTAATTAACACAAAGTAAACAAAAAAAATGGTTTAATAAATGAATAAAATCCAGATGAGTCACGTAGAATTCATTTACATACCCCAAGGAAATTTCCAAGCTGCTTACATGAAATCTCTTTGTAAGATGCCAATAGTCAACTTTCAGTTAAGTTTTTATGTCTGTGGTTTTATTTAGACAAAAACTCTCAATAAGCAGGGAGGCAACCAACTGGGAAGCTCACTCCCTGCTGTCTCCTTAAACAAGAACCCTACTCTGTGTCCAATTCCTAAACCAATGAACACTTCTAGAATTATTGATTAAATTTAGATATTAATCTGCATTTTAAACTTTCCATGACTGTATCTGTTTCATAAAAGGCAGTTTTCACTGTATTCAACCAACGTCTCACAATGACCTGTAATCGGGTGTAAAGAAAAAGAGAAAAAGCCCTGGCTGGTAGCACAGTGGATAAGACACCAGCCTACAAACCCAAAGGTTGCTGGTTCAGTTCTCAGCCAGGGCACATAACCAGGTTACAAGCCAGGTCTCCAGCCAGGTCCATAGCTGGAGGCAAGTGAAAGGCAACCATACATTGATGTCTCTCTCCCTCTCTGCCTCTCTCCCTTCCCCCCTCTCTCAAAATAAATAAATAAATAAAATCTTTTAAGAGAAAAAAGGAAGCTGTCATCACTCTCTTCAAATACCTCAAGTGCGTTTTTTTTTTCCCCCAAGATTTTATTTATTGTCTTTTAGAGAGATGCAAAGGGAGAGAGGCATACATCAATGTATGGTTGCCTTTCACCTGCCTCCAGCTACAGACCTGGCTGGAGACCTGGCTTGCTACCTGGTTCTGTGCCCTGACTGGGAATTGAACCAGTGACCATTGGGTTCACAAGCTGGCACCTTATCCACTGTGCCACCAGCCAGGGCTCAGGTGAGTTTTGAATGTAGATATGAATGGGCATCTTCAGAACCCATTCTGAAGATTCACACCAGAACTGGGGGAAGTCTTTGGCTTACACCATTTTCTCATAGGCAAAGGCAGAATAATATTATCAACTTTAGAATGGACACAAAGAGAATTAGTGAAAGACAATGCTTAAGAATATTTTAAGAACATAGGATCAATGGATTTGAAAGTTTTAAAAAGCATGGAGGATAGATTAAGAAGCTAATACAGCATCAGGAAAGAGGAATGGGGATAATGATAGAAATGGAATATTTGAAAATATTAGAACTGAGAAATTTTCAGAATTAAAGAAAATATCATTCATTACATGAAAAATAGATGAAATGAAAATAGTTCCACACCAGGAGACATATCATAGAAAGCTTGTAAAGTATTATAAAAAATAAAATTTTAAAACTACAAAAAGAGCCCTGGCTGGTAGCACAGTGGTTAAGGCGCCGGCCTGCGAACCCAAAGGTCGCAGGTTCGATTCCCCAGCCAGGGCACATAACCAGGTTGCAAACCAGGTCTCCAGTCAGGTCTGTGGCTGGAGGCAGGTGAAACGCAACCGTACATTGAAAAAAAAAAAAAACTAAAAAAAGAAGAGATAATTTACAAAGGGATGGTAACCATAATGATGGCAAAATTCTCAGCAGCAATTACAAATGGCAAGAAGATGGTAAACTAGTAGCTTTAAAGTGCTAAAGGAAAATCACTGGAAATCTTGGGTTTTATGCACAGATAAATTATCATTCAAAATGGGGGGCGGGGAATGATATTTGTAGACATACAAAGATTGCAAATTTCCCAACTCATTAAAAGAACTATTGGAGACTTGCAGCTTCATCTCCAACATGTAAAGGTGGCACTCCATTCCTATAGCAATAAAAAGGCTAAGCAAACTTGAAAATCAATGACTTCTCTTGAACCCATTAGAAAATTAAGGGCAAAGGGCAAACCACTAACCTGACATCTGAAGAGACAGGTGAATATAAAAAAATTTAAAAATTAAAAAAAACACAGCCAAGATCAACTTCCCTGAAGCAAATACTCTAGAACCATAACTGATAGGAACACTTAAACCATAATTTTGATAAACTATTGGGGTGAAGTATAAAACAGTACACATGAGAAACTCTTCAGAGTTGTAGTCACAGGGACCTCACATTTGTGTGTGTTTTATCTCTGAGCTGCCACGGTAAAGAGGCAAGAAAAAATCCCCATGTTTCTGTCAGGGGAAAGAAACATTCTCCAGCTTGAATTCATGCTCAGAACATTTTCTTTAACACAGTCCTGCTCGTTAAAGGAAAAATTTGACCAGAGTTTTATCTGATGTGAGGAAAGGGAACTTAACCAGTTCCAGCTCCCTCTACCTTCCTGTCTAACTTAAAAGGAAAAAAAAGGTGGGAAACAGTTGTGAAGGTCACAGCTCAGGGACACAGGCCCACTAAAGACTGAGATTAATTGTAGAATTGTTAGAATTTTCCTCTCCCCACACCTTACCACCACCAGGTTGATAGGGCTCCAATATAATAACAGTAAACTATAGCTGAAACAGTCTATTTAAAAATCAGTTTTTAAGCCCTGGCTGGTGGTACAGTGGATAAGGGGCCGGCCTGCGAACCCAAAGGTCGCTGGTTCGATTCCCAGCCAGGGCACAGAACCAGGTTGCAAACCAGGTCTCCAGCCAGGTCC